>JAZAVI010001073.1:0-31659 GCA_036326025.1 Chrosomus eos | reverse complement strand
TCCGCGGCTTCTCCCGATCAGGATGATATTGCAGTTCTACAGCTGTCTAATTCTGAGGAATTAGACGTGATGAGTGTTGGGGATGAGGATCATATTCTCACACACCATCCTGTTCAGCCGGCACCGAACTATAGTGAGTTGGTGGAGGTTTTGACGCGGGCTGTGGCCAAGCTTGATATTTGGCCACAAGAACAGCAGGAAGCGCGTACAAAGAGCAAACTTGATGAGCGCTTCCTGCAGCACCGCACGCATCCTCCACGCCGGTCTCTCCCTTTCTTCCCGGATTTGCACAACGAGTTGTGTAAATCCTGGAACAGGCCATATTCACCGCGCCTGTCTAACCCCCCGATGCTAAATTACAGTGATGTAATTGGGGTTAGGGATAAGGGATACGGGATGATGCCTCGGGTTGAGGAAGCACTAGCCAGCTACCTTTCACCCGACCTTGCATCATCCCTGAAATCACCAGCATTGCCTTCTAAACCTTGCCGCACCACATCTGCTTTGGTGGGCAGGGCGTATATGGCGGCGGGTCGAGCTGGTGCGAGCCTGCACATAATGGCCATTTTGCAGGCGTACCAAGCCGATCTTTTAAGAGATCTAGACCAAGGTGAGGGTCCATCTCCAGATGATATCGCTGAGCTTCGCAGAGCCACAGATTTGTCGCTCCGGGTTACCAAGGAGACGGCCCGTGCCATCGGTCGCTCCATGTCTGCTATGGTGACCACGGAGAGACATCTGTGGCTCAACCTGTCGGGCATCAAGGAGAAGGATAGGACCTTCCTTCTTGATGCACCCGTTTCAGTCTCAGGTCTATTTGGTGAGGCTGTTAACGCTGTAGTGGACAGGTTTGAAGATGCAAAGAAGCAGGGTGAAGCTTTTAAGCGGTATCTCCCTCGTCGTTCAAGGTCTAGGAGGGCGGCTGCTAAGGAGCAGCCACAGCAGCCCTCCTCTTCCTCTTACCGCCAGGCACAGAAGGCGAGCGTTGCTTCCAGAGCTCCCCCTCATAGAGCTTGGGAATCTGGTCGACGCTCACACCCTCAGCCTCCTGAGAAGACGGATCTGAGGACCGTTATTCAGTTTAGGAAGGCTAAGGGGAAGAGGTCCTAGTTTCTCTGAGGCCTCAAAGCGCCGCCCCCCCCGAGAGAGAGCGACTGAGGTCCCCTCTCTCGTCGGGCCCTCAGAGGGTTGGCGTCAGTATCCCGCCGTCTCTGACGCTTCGGGACACGCCAGCTCCCAGCGAACTCACGCCCATCTGTCTGCCCCAAAGGCGTGCAGACAGACAGCGTTTGAGCTCGCGCATTGTGACTCGTTGTCGGTTTTCTCCTGCCGGTCCTCCGCTTCAGGGTGCCGTCAAGGACTCACACAAAACACCGGACACCAGCCCCGAGGGGCTGGTTCCCTTGGCGAATTTTGCAGAGGCATGGCAAAACCTCGCAAATATTTCGCCATGGGTCCTGCGCACTGTAGAAATTGGGTACAGACTGCAGTTCCGTGTCCGCCCACCAAAATTCAATGGGGTGGTTCGGACAGCCGTGCACCCAGAGCAGGGTCTGGTGTTGGAACAAGAAGTTCGCTCGCTGCTGGGAAAAGGGGCCATAGAGCATGTTTCCCCACCAGTCAGGGAGTCCGGGTTCTACAGCCGGTACTTCATAGTTCCCAAGAAGGATGGAGGGTTGCGTCCAATTTTAGATCTAAGGCATCTGAATCGGTCTCTGAGGAGATTCAGGTTCAAGATGCTCACTATTCCCACCATCGTGAGTCAAATCCAATCCGAGGATTGGTTTGTCACGATAGATCTAAAAGACGCTTATTTTCACATCTCCATCCTTCCATCTCACAGGAAGTTCCTGAGGTTTGCTTTCGGGGGCGAAGCTTACCAATATCGGGTTCTTCCATTCGGCCTAGCACTCTCCCCTCGCACTTTTACCAAGTGTATGGATGCAGCTCTAGCACCCCTGAGGCTCGAGGGTATCAGGGTGCTCAATTACATCGACGACTGGCTAATATTGGCCCAGTCGAGAGAGCTGGCGATTCGGCATCGAGATGTCGTCCTCGCCCACATCCAAAGACTGGGGTTGAGACTCAACACGAAGAAGAGCGTGTTGACACCAGCCCAGAGAACCACGTTCCTGGGAGTGGTGTGGGACTCAGTCACGATGCGGGCACGATTGTCTCCTGCTCGGGTCGAGTCTATCCTGACCTCAGTGTCCAGGATAAAGCTAGGCCAAACCATCACTGTCAAACACTTTCAGAGAGTGTTGGGTCTCATGGCAGCAGCGTCCAGCGTGATACCTTCTGGCCTGCTACACATGAGAGCTCTACAGTGGTGGTTAAGAGCCAAGGGGTTTTCCCCGAGGGGGAATCCATTCCGCTTGATAAGGGTTACGCGCAGATGCCTTCGTTCCCTATCAATTTGGAAGAAGCCTTGGTTCTTGTCCCAGGGTCCCAGGCTGGGAGCGTCATGTCGCCGGATATCTATTTCGACAGACGCCTCCCTCTCGGGCTGGGGCGCGGTCATGGACGGCCACTTTACGAGAGGTCTCTGGCAGGACCATCATTCCTCTTGGCACATAAATTGCCTAGAGATGTTGGCGGTGTTCCGAGCTCTGAGGAGCTTTCTGCCAGACCTCCATGGTCGCCATGTCCTAGTAAGATCCGACAACATGTCGGTGGTTTCTTACTTAAACCGTCAGGGGGGTCTGAGATTGCGCCCTCTGTGCAGACTGGCGCATCAGATCCTTCTGTGGTCCCAGCGGAGACTGTCGTCTCTCAGGGCGATGTATGTCCCGGGGGACCAGAACCTGGGAGCAGACATGCTGTCGAGGCAGGGGCTGAGGCCCGGGGAATGGAGACTCCACCCCGAGGTGGTGGAGTTAATATGCGAGAGGTTTGGCCCAGTGGAAGTGGACCTATTTGCGTCTCGAGAGACGACACACTGTCCACTGTGGTTCTCCCTCACACATCCAGCCCCACTGGGGTTGGATGCCATCGTGCAGACGTGGCCAAGGCTGCGTCTGTATGCCTTTCCCCCAATCGCTCTGCTCCCAGCAGTTCTGGAAAGGGTCCGTCAGGACGGGGTCAGCCTACTATTAGTAGCCCCGTTTTGGCCGGCCCGAGTATGGTTTTCGAACATCATCCTGCTTCTGGCAGGCCCGCCGTGGCAGATCCCTCTGAGGAGGGACCTGTTGTCTCAGGCAGGGGGCTCAGTTCTGCACCCTCGGCCCGAGCTGTGGAAACTGTGGGTCTGGCCCCTGAGGGGGCACAGTACCTAGAAGCCGGCCTGTCAACAGAAGTGGTTGAAACCATACTCACTTCCAGAGCTCCCTCCACGAGGAAGCTATACGGCCTTAAGTGGAATGTGTTTTCCACTTGGTGCAGAGAGCGTGATCTGGACCCAGTTCACTGCCCAGTGGCTTCAGTGCTGGAGTTCCTTCAAGACCGCTTTTCTGCCGGGCTTACCCCATCCACACTCAAGGTTTATGTGGCTGCCATTGCGGCTTTCCACGCTCCTCTGAGTGATGGCCCTCTGGGGAGGCATCACTTGGTCGTACGTTTCCTCCGTGGAGCCTGGAGGATGAGACCTGCGGCTCGCACCAGGGTTCCCTCTTGGGACCTGGCGGTGGTTCTCGAAGGGCTGGCCGAGGCCCCCTTCGAACCATTGGAGTCGGCTGAGGCCAAGAACCTTACGTTTAAGTTGGTCTTTTTGTTGGCCATTACTTCTCTGAGGAGGGTAGGAGACCTTCAGGCGCTCTCTATTTCCAACGAGTGCTTGGAGTTTGCTCCAGGCAACATTAAGGCCATCTTGCATCCCAGGCCCGGCTATTTGCCCAAGGTGCCATCGAATGTGGCACGGCCTGTGGTTCTGCAGGCCTTTCATCCTCCACCTCATGTGACGGCGGATGAGGAGAGACTTCACCTGCTCTGCCCTGTCAGAGCACTGCTATGTTATATACAGAGGTCCTCCTCATGGCGGAAGTCGGACCAGTTGCTGGTGTGTTTTGGGTCGCCCAAGAAGGGGCTTCCCGCCTCTAAGCATACCATCAGCAACTGGATCGTTCAGACCATTTCCCTGGCCTATCAGGTGCGCAATTTGCCTTCACCTATGGCCGTGAGGGCTCACTCCACCAGAGGCATGGCGTCCTCTAGAGCCCTCCTTTCAGGGGTTTCTATCCATGACATATGTGAGGCGGCTGGCTGGGCCATTTCGCACACATTCATGAGGTTTTACAGTCTGGACCTTCCCTCTACACCCGGTGCACGAGTGCTTTCGTCCTAAGTTGTGCCTGAAGACAGCTTCACACTAGGATGAAGCGGGGTTCGTTGTGGTATAGTGGGTATCTCGTTCCCCTAGTGTCGTCACCGATGCAGTTCGAGTTCCTCGAAAGGGAACGTCTCGGGTTACGTATGTAACCCTTGTTCCCTGAGAAGGGAACGAGACACTGCATCGGTTCGCCACACCTCACCCCGCCTTGAGCACTTGCTTCATAGCAAAAGCTGACATCTTCCGTGTGCCGGCGTGCCTTTGTGTACATCCGCATATGTCGTCACACCCTACGTCATCACGCAACGCCAATAGGATTGGATTCGGTTTCATTCATAAATTCAGACGCGCTACGCTGAAGGGCGTTCCCCTAGTGTCGTCACCGATGCAGTGTCTCGTTCCCTTCTCAGGGAACAAGGGTTACATACGTAACCCGAGACGTTTTGTGTCTTGTCTTGTTTTGTCATGTTCAGTGGTTCCCTGTCTTGTTTATTAGTGATCCCAGGTGTTTCCCATTTCCCAAGCCCCCTTGTTATCCTGTTAACTCATTTGTACTCTATGATTTAAGCCCTGTGTTTCTGCCCTGTCCTTGTGAGTTGTTAAATGAATGTTTGATGTCTACGTTGGTCGCTTCTGATTCTGAGTCTTGTATCCCAGTCTGAGTCTAAGTTTGTAGTTTGTTTAAATAAAGCCTGTACACTGCGTTTGGATCCAGCCTCCTTCCCGTGCTTCTACCGCACCACATTACCTACGTGACAGTTATTTACCAGAATGCCATTTTCCATTGGATTTTCTTTCAAATGTAATTCAGTATTTTTAAATTTATGTAAATCTAATTCAGAATGTGGCCAATTCTTTCTTTTTCTTTCTTTCTTTCTTTCTTTCTTTCTTTCTTTCTTCTTTCTTTCTTTCTTTCTTTCTTTCTTTCTCTTTCTTTCTTTCTTTCTTTCTTTCTTTCTTTCTTTCTTTTTCTTTTTTATCTATTTATGCCCAAACCTGCTGGATGGGAGATAAAAATATATAATTATATCATTAAAAAAAGGTAATTGAAAATGTCCACCAAAGGAAAACAAATATACGATAGTTTTGCTTAAGGAATATCGTGGGACTCTGAGCTCTACCACAATAACAGGTTGTTTGGCAGTTATCCTCATCCATTCACTTATTAATGAACATTATTAAACGCTTTATTGTGCAGCAAAGACTTCAATGTCAAAACTGTTTCACCATACCCGCAGTGGGGGATTCAGCATAAAGTTGTGACAGATGGGTAGGGATATCATTTCAATAAGGGTATTTGAAAGACAATCCGTTGCATTGCTGATGGAAAACCCCATATAATTTATCAGACATGAGAGGGGAAAACACAGTAATTTTAAGATTTCCCCAGTGCTCCTTCCATCAGATGGCATCTGACAGCAATGGTTCATTTCTCTAGTGAGCGGAGATCCATATGGAGCTTGCTATGATTCAGTTCCTTTGTGAGAAGAAAGAAAACACAGTATCTGAGAGGCAGAGGGGGAGCAGAGGAGACCACCTTCAGACCCCATCAACCCTGCCGTGTGTGCGGAGCGGTCTGCATCCAGTCTGATAATTTGACTGCTGAGGTGCCATCATTGGAATGCATAAAAGAAAGTCTATTTTCTCTTCCAGTCTATTTCCCTTCACTCTCTTTACATTGAGAGCTCTTAAATTTGTTTCGGCCGTGCACTTCACACACAGTCAGCCTGCTTCTTTTCAGTCTCATTAGATACAGGACCACAGCACTTGACCGTGCTTGACCGTCTGAGTAAGGTGAGAGACCTGCTCTCACAAAGTCGATTTGCTGGAACTCCGTGGTTCTTGGTGTGTTCTATCCACTCATACATTGTAAATTGGTTTTTGTGTTTTTTTAAGATTTCACCTGACCCCATTTCTGGTCATACACTTGGTTTATAGGATTAGATTGGGGGGCTGAAATCCCCTGAGCTTCATCCACTACTATTTTACATGACGCTCACCTGAGAGGAAACTGTGTGATACTTGAAAGCACATGGATTAAATGTTCTCTGAGATGTGTATGGGGCTGAAGAAATGTTAGGGCAAGCACAGGGGAAACGCAGGCATCAGTTGTCATAATGAGCTATTTTTATAGATTCGGTCTGCATACGAGAATGTTAATGTGTTGAAGTCTGCCACTCATTGCGGTGAGGTAAATGGAAATCAGCATATGGCTTCACTTTCCTTTTCAAGGCAAAACTAATATAACACTATTGTAAGATGTAAAAAGGCCAGAAAAAGCAACTTTAAAAAGTTCCCTAATGGATTGGACGATTGTTCTAGGTGTTAGACTGACCAGACCTAGTGATGCAGACTGCTGGGATGTGACTTGATTTACACCAAGAATAGAAAGAAAACCACTCTCAGGCAAAAGCTTCATGACATAATCTTTCTTTGAAACAGCCTGCAGCAGTCGGGCAACAAAATAAAGTAGATGATTACTGAGAGTTAACCTGTGTTTGTGGGTTGGGCAGCTTGGCTATTTTGTGACATAAAAAAAAAATACAATTTTCAATTTAAACCAGAAGATAAATAAAAAAAAATAAGTAATTATATGTCCTGTACTTTGTTTGATCCATTCTTTAATCAGTTAACATTCAGATAATTATCATGCAAAATTACTCCAAACATTTATATATTATTACTTTGTTCACTTTGTATTATGACGTTTAATGAATACAAACATACTTCAGCAAACATGATGCCTGTCAGGGTCCACGGGTGGATGAAGATGACGATCAGGCGAGGATACAAAATAACAGGGTTTATTGACAATAAAGTGGTACATTAACAGTGAGCGTGTGCTCAAACAATAACCAGCAAAGACAAGGAGTGAGAGGGGAACTTAAATACACAGATAATGACAAAGACAAAGACAACAGGTGACGGTGATGATGATGAGGGTGATGAGGAGCAGGTGCAGGTGATGATGACAGAGGATTCTGGGAAGTGTTGTGAAGACAGACGATGAAGAAGGTGGTGCATGTGACAATGCCTCCAGGAGAACTGCAGCAGGTTCTCCCCCTCTCTCTCTCCTTCTTTCTATGACTAAACAATGAAAATAAATCCTACATTAAAAACAAATGATTATGCATTCTAATAAGTCTGGGTATCGATATAGAATCAAATGGGAATTAAATCAGTATTCTAATTCACAAGCTGTGGATTTGATTCAGTTTAAATTTGTATTTGATTTTATTCGATTCAGATACATTTGGACAAACCTGAGTTATATTTTTTATAATTATGAAAGAAATTCCCGCTCATAAGAGTTGTTTTTTCAGTCTTGGAGCTGTAAGTTTTTTTTTATTCACTAAAAATAACCGATTTAAAAGAGCCATTAGTTATGTAACCTGTTATGAATCAGACTAAACTGGTTGCACTGAATGTTTTTGATCCACTAAAACGAACCAGTCATTTGTTTGTGAACTGGACTTCACTGTATCCTTATTGTATGCAGCCTATACAAGCACACCCTTATTTCCCGACATTTTTCATAGTACATTTTCTCTTAACACATTACATTTTACAAATTTGAGTAAGTTATGATTTTCCTTTATTCAGCGGTTGTGGCAGAGATTAACACTCTTACTCACAATTAATCAGAAAAAACTATATTTTTACTGCAAAAACAGGTACACATGTATTAATTTTCAGCAGCAGTTGGGTGGGTGTGTGAGGCTGTGTGTCTTTGCAGGGGTGAGCAGGTTGGTGATGGTACAATGCTTCTCACAGAGCACAACAATCAGGAGGAGACCAGAGAAACCGTGGAGACACACCACCTCTTTCAGTTGATGCATTTAGCTGATGCATCATGCATCACAATCAGCTATGTCAGCGACGAGACTTACAAAATCACCGGCATGTAGGGTCAATGTATTTGCCCATCACATTCTTTGCAACAATTAGAGAACATTGAACATACAGTGGACAATGACATGCCAAGAGGGCATGAGGCTAAGCTTAGATAATTGCCTTTAACTGGCTACAGAATAAGGACACATCAAATACCGCGGGGTGATATTGCAGTGACTAAACAGTTAATTCAGCCATATTGTCATCCTTTTGCTACTGTGCCTCACACATTAGATTACCTTACAAATGTGCACTCGGCGTACATTGTGTATCTTACACTGAGGTTATGTGGACATAATACTGGCTGCTGACTGTGATGAACAGCCAAAAAGATTCAAAATTCAGGGTGTTTAGGGCTATCATTATGCCATCATTTCATTCCACAGCGAAATTAACCGTATTGCCTTGGAAATGAAATGACTCTGAACCCGTTTGTTTTAGGCATCTGTGCAGTATGGTTATTCCGCTGGTGTTATCAAAGAGAAAGTCTCATAAAAGCAGCAATGCATTAGGAACAGTTCATTCAGTGGGTTAATATCACATCTGGCTAGCTAGAGTTGAGTCCCAACTATAAGCTGTAGATTTGGACTGGCCTGATTTTCTGCTGTTAGAAATTGCACTAGTAATGAAGCAGGGAACATCAAACAATGTCAATTGAAGAGACACACGCAAACTCTATACAATGTTAATATAAAATATTGTGAAATATTATTACAATTTAAAATAACTGTTTTCTGTTGTAATATATTTCAAACATTAATCTATTCCTGTGATGGCAAAGTTGAATTTCAATCAGCCATTACTCTAGTTTTCAAAAGTCACATGATCTTTCAAAAATCATTCGACTATGATTCTGATTTGGTGCTCAAGAAACATTTTTATCATTATCAATGTTATAAACCATTGTGCTGTTCAATATTTTTGTGGAAACCTTGTTAAAAAGAACATCATTTATTTGAAATATAAATATTTTGTAATATGTATTTTTTAACTAATGTCTTTGCTGTCACTTTTGATCAATTTAATGCATCCTTGCTAAAAGAAAAGTAAAAAAAAACATTCCCGTGAATGGTAGTGTGTATGTGTAAATATTAGGGCTGGGTATTGTTAGGAATTTCACAATTCGATTCGATTTCGATTCTTGAGGCTTCGATTCGATTCGATTTCGATTCGATTCGATATTGACTTATTAGCTTCGATATCGATTCAATAATAAGTAAATACACAAGTAATTAAGTACCTGGGTATATTTTTAAATAATGTGTGCAGTATTACCAATGTTTAAGAACAAATTGACCCAAGCATGTTTCCTGTCATGGTTTATTTAGCAGAACAAACTGTACAATATTGTACATGTGTTGAAAACAAAGCACAACTGTAACAAACAGGTGCTTTATTAACATCTCTAATCTAAAGTGCATGTAACTGTTAGTAGAAAGTATATTTTTCTTCCTAAACATTCAAGTTATAAAATAAATGTAAACAGAAGCACAAAATGTGCATACTCATAAAACAAAGTGCAACCATAGATATTATAACATTACAAAGTGCTAACTTACTTTGTCAACACAATAAATAACACTGAACAGCTGATCAGAGAACCTTTGGCTTATTTACTGTGCCTATGTAGGATACATTACCGACATTTCCATCATATAACTCATAACATTTTAGTACAATATATATATATAACATGTTAACTCTGAAGCATTTGTTATCAAACTAGTGCACATGCAGTTTTTGGGGACGTTGCGACCTTCGTCTGTTATATAGGACAACTTAGTTTGAATAAACGAGCAGACACTGATTAGCTACTTGCTCTACGTTTATTTAAAATGAACAACAAGACGACTAGAAGTGAATGTGCTTTCCATTAAATGAATCACACACAGTAAACAAATCCTTAACAAAAAAATCTTTGCAATGAATTGCAATTTAGACTCGCAAACTGCGTGCCGGTGCGGTGACATACATACTCGGACAGATTCGGCTTGTCAGAAGTCGTTCATCCTCGGATGCGGTGCCGCGCGCGCTGTTACAAAAAAAGCCTTGCACACAGCCAAGCGAAATGAGGTCTTGCACACCAAACGCGTCATTTTTGCCGCGCGCACCTTCGCTCACGTGCGGATTATAGACAGTAAAAGAAACGGACGCGTCTAGTATAAACAAGTCTTTACTCCGTGTCAGCGCGCGCTCTGATGAGTGTTGCCCACAGCGCCTCCACTGGGCGGTGGGCTGAATCGATTCATAGGATTTGATGAATCGATATTGAATTGAGAAACAAATAATTGCAATGCATTGATGAATCGATATTTTTACCCAGCCTTAGTAAATATGTGTAATGTAGACCAGCAAGTACAGAGATGTGCTGGTAAACCTCACTTCCCTGGCCTCAAGGAGAACAAAATAGACTTACACTGGAGGCTGCGGCCTTTAGCGTCCTTTTTAGCGTGCCTGCCTCCCATGCTGTTACCGCCGGTTTGAATCCCGCTCGACGTGGGTGCAAGTAGGACGGTGGTACAGTGATTTAGATAGGAGTGAGATTTAGAAGGGTGAGTGTAATGGAGGCCAGCTAGGTAAAGAGCTGTGCAGGTAAATCTCAATCTCCTGGCCTCAAGAGGTGCAATAGCGACTGACGCTGGAGGCTGTGTCTTTATCATCCTTGTTAGCACGCCTGCCTACCATGCCGTTAACGCTGGTTCAAAACTTGTTGGCGCGTGTGCGAGTAGGACCACTTATGTATGTGTGAAATCTGTGAGCTCTTTTAAAACCAGAATTTTTTTTCTGTTCAAACTAAGAAATAAACAAAGATTCTACACTATTTCTAGGTTAAAATTGTGTATTAGTGACCATGTAAATTAATCTATACAAAAAGTCACGATATGGAAGCGCTTTAGTGCTCTTAGTGACTTTTGTACAGTGGCCGAGAGAGCTCAATGCGCTGCAACTATGGCTGCACAATTAATCACAATGAAACCGCACGCGATTTGGCAAAGTCTGCGATTATTTTGAACTCAATTTGTCAGAGCAGCACAGCTGGATCAGTAATAAATGCTGCTCCATCTGAAGGCTCTCACGCAGACATGCCAAATATGCCCTGCCGCAGAAGTACGATAATGCACATCATTCCAGGAAATCCCTATCGCTGTAGCTGAATAAACAGAAGATGAAAACGCTTTGATTGATTAAACATGATGATTGAATAAACACACAACTGCCTTAAGAAGCCACATCATCTCACAGAAGGATGCTCAACTGTCGTTATGAAGTGAGTTTGGAGTAAAAGCATGTTATCAAATGTTTTTTGGACAAGAGGTTCATAAATGCTTCCTCATGTTTGGAAAGATGTTTGACGCAACACGCTTTTTCAAATGGACGTTATAAGTGACTCAAACTCAGTGCTTTCAGATGGAGCAGCTTTTACAGAGCCATACATCAATGACAAATGTACATAAAAAATAATCACAGCTTTTGCGATTTCGAAATTGCGATAAGCTAAATTGGTTTAAGTGCGATTACATGCAAATTGCGATTTATCGTGCAGCCCTAGCAGTTGAAGAAAACATGTAAATAGAAAAAACACCAGCTAATTAAGAAAACATATTCATCAGTTTGCACTGCAAATACTCACAACACAACCAAATACAGAAACACGTTGCAAATACTAACAACGCACATACTGTCACCATGATGTCACATATTGTCTGCACCTGTTCTCGTTAGCCCCTGCCCCCTGATTATTTTACCTTCCTCCACCTGTGCCTTTTACACTCTGTGTATTTATAATCCCCGTTCTGTTCATCCTTTTGTCAGTTATTGAATGTGGTCACGCTATACTCATTAGTAAACTTTAATGTTATTTGGATCCTGCATCATTTATCTTCCTTCCACGGAAAGTCCGTGACACATACCATCAGGATGTTAAAATAAACACAAAAAAAACCCTCACCTATCTGGTCATCGACTGCACCACTGACAAGTAGACATTGAACAATAAGCATGTCCCAGCCAGTTTCGTCACTTGTTGGGATACCTTTAAAACATTTCAGTTGTGGTCTGTGCTATTTGCAGCGAGTTTCTGTGTGGTTACATTGTAAGTATTTGCAGAACATGTGTTGTTAAACTGATGAAGATGTTTTCTTAATTTGCTGGTGTTTTTTCAGTTTGATTCAGTTGCAGCGCGTCTAACTCTTTTGCAGGGCTTTGAGCTCTCTCGGCCACCATACTTTTGGTAGGTTGTGGTCAATTTATGTTCTCCTGTCCTGTTTCTATCCGCATAAACATGTATTGAACTGTTGATACTAGTGGATTAAGGGGTTTGCAGCACAGTAAACCTCTCACAAAGTCCATCTAATAAGACCTTAGAGACGCACCACATAGAACAACATTTTGATTCAAGGATCGTCCTCAGTGATAGACCAGCAACACCTGACTCATTCATCATGCACGGCTGGACGGTGAGAAACCTCTACTTGAAATCTGTAATTAAGAGAGTTGGCCAAGACAGGACTTATACTAATGTGGAATTATAAATGAGAGTGTTGGGACATTTTTTCTAAATTCTTTGTCATTCTTTTTTCTTTTTTTTCTTGTTTTTTTTACTAAACGTATTAAAAGTAGTATTGTTTAAATGTACATGTTTGTCACTGAAGTAGCTCAGTTATTTTTAAAATAGTGTAACTTTTTCCATATGTTTTACAACACAGAACAGTACATCCCCATTTTGTATGTGTGTGCACAAACAAGCGGTGCCAATTCTTGTAGAACCATGTCTCTTTCTCAAGTAGCAGTCTGATTTTGTTATATAAATTAAGGTGTTTTTTTTATTAACTATATTTAATGTAAATGCATGTGTGTTTCTTAAACTATCACATTTGGCTCTGTTTTGTCCCCTATCTTAAAATGCACTTTTCACACTCTCACGAGTAGCAAAAATAAATGAAGTAATGATACAAAAAAAATCCAAGAAAGTCATGTGACCTTTATATTAAAAATAAAAAGTAAAATGGCGTTTAGTACAAATCACAAAAGTGCCTGAAGCTGAATAAATACCCTTAGATTTTTTTCATTGCTTTTGTTTGTTTGTATTTTTTTATCTGATTTGTATAATTATATAATCTTTTGATTTATATCCTTTAAAATAATAAGGTTCCCTAAAATATCCTGTAGTTAGCTACTTAGAACCATGTAATAAAGCTTTCGTACTTTTCAAAAGAATAGTTTGACTATTTGGCATTATAAGACGCTTGTCAAGCAGCAGTTTAGTAGCCTAATTATATCCTTTATTTGCACAGGTAATTCTGAAAAAAGTCTGATAAATCCTATATTTTGCAGTGTGCATTATGGGAATGGATAACTGTGGAAAGTAGAGGATGCAGGTGCCATTTGTATTCAAGTAGCCTTAGGCAGATCTGTGAGCCATTCAGCATTGGGAAATGTCTGCTGCTAAGCATGAGCTCACCTGCCATGTATGAGTCGTAGTCCATCTTCTAAAAACACATCCAACTGTCTTTCACCCTACCGACCAGGAAGCAGGCCTTGTGCACATTCAATTCACCTATGGCTGGCCATCAGCAGTCGATGCGGAGAAATAACAAGCTGATGAAAACACTCAGAAAGACAATCACGCCAATGGCCACAGCAGCATTGCAGATGTTTCCTCGTACATGCTAAACAAAGGGGATCTCTGAAAGCTAATCCAACTGCACACTTCAGGAATGATAATTGCCCTTTAGACCAACGTTTCGCATGGAATAGAGACCCAAACTGGCACAGATCAATGCCAAATCACAAGGTGACCTTAGTGCATACAGTTAAACTCCTTTTGATATTCTGTCCGCATTGGGAAAAGGTCCCTTTTGAATTAATGATGGCATGTAACTAATGAAATGTCATCTTGAAGGGTCCTCACATCACATTCGATTACCAACATTAACAATGATTGTGTATGATACATCTTATTGGCCTCAACTTTAAAGCATATCGAAGATCTCATGTAATGCATTGGTGCATACATGTGGGCCATTCAAAGAGATAACAGTTGCCTTTTCAATGGTAGAGGTGCAAGACCATGTAAAGCTCCTGATCATTAAGTATGGCATATATATATATATTATATATAATATTATATATATATATATATATATATATATATATATATATATTTATATATAATATATATATATTATATTACCCTGAATACATTGGTCTCAACATTTCTGAGAGGATAGCTATGAGATTCCTGTGACATTTCATTTGTTCTCACAGTGGTGGGCAAGACTGTTAGAATTTTAAATGTGATTGATGTGCTCCAATCACCATAAAAATAGGAGCACAAATATAATGGAATACTAATGGACACAAAGCACATCCACCAAGGTCAGGAACTCCTCTCATTCGACTCCCACATTTTCAACGAGCGGCCGCTTACGAACCAAATGCAATTGCACTACATCAAAGCTTTACCCATAATCATCGCCTGCTGCCGTGCTTAAAATATTTATACATATGAATTTGTAAAGGATATGATTTGTCAGCATAGGCAAATGGTTTAAATAGATCTACTTAGCATTTTAAATATGATTATAATATCGGGGTGTATATTCTCTTTGTCATTCTTTCATATACCCGTGAGGTCTTGAATACGTCATGAAAGCTTCATTTGCAAACATGAACAGTCTGTTCACAGTAATGCATGTGTAATGTTCTAATGGTTTGCGTTTTTTTTTTTTTTTTTTTTTTACATTATCATTAGGCTACTTAAGCTTATTATCATAGAGAGTGATTCATTGATCTGTCTTATATCTGACATAGAATATGTGCTTGTTTAATCTAACACTTTAATACGTAAATATACAGGGTTTTTTGTGTAATTACAAAGACTGTATATTGTACAATTTGTTTAATGATATTTTCAGTTACCATTTACATGGCCAAAACTAAAATAAATGACTAAAATAAAAAAAAATGTCAAAGATCAACAAGGAGAGGGACTCGCAGACATAATAGTAGGGATTTCTTACAACAACAACAACAACAAAATTCATAGAGGCTCAATACTACACAAAGACCAAACATTTTCTATTCGCATCGTCATCAGTGTTGTACAGACATAGCACACCTGATTGTTGAACTTTGAAATGTTTTTTGAGCTTACGCACCAAAATATTTTTTATCTCCTAACTTTTTCAGTATTTTGCATGGACATTTGCTTTTTGGCTGTTTAACACTAAAATTTCACAAGCTAAAATGTTATGGGGCATAATTCCTTGAAATTAAAATCAGACAGTGTATGAGGCTAGCTCTTTGGAAGAGGAAATATATTTCAAGGACCTCTTTCTCATTTGGTCCTTTTGCTTTCATCAAAGGGGCTTGATGAAAACACCACCGCAGAATAGACAGATTCAAATGCATCCAGTATCGATTTTCTCAACTAGCCTATTTGCTTCATATGGTGAAATGCTTCTGCTTATCTCTCTACCTGCTGAAAGGGTGTATTTGTAGGCTGGACATTGCAGGAAAATTGCCAAGCATGAGGTTTAGATTTAATGCTTGTCTTTAAACGTTCTCCCTGCTTCTTGAGACAAAACACATTCTGTTTAATTTGTTTTAGTCTGAGATTGTCTTGTGTTTAAAAGTCACTACAAAACTGAGCTTGAAATGACATAGACCTAGGTATTGATACAAAATATTCTAGAAAATATAGTTTATTGTAATATATTATTGGCTTTTTTTGTATTATTTATTTTTTAAGACCTACAGTATGTATTTGTGTAAAATAGTCAAGAAAATATATTTTATATAATTTATTATTATGATGATGAGATTAGTAGTTTAGCAGTTGTTTCTTTCCATTTTATTTTAAGACCTAGGAATTTGTGCAAATTATACTGTATGCTAGAAAATATAGATATTCTTATGGTGATGAGATTACTATTTGTAGTAGCCGCTGTATATTTTAAGAACTAGGAATTTGTGCAAAATAAGCTACAAAAATAGTTGTTGATGATGATACTGATTTTTAAATATGTATTACTCTCAGTAGTAGTAGTAGTAGGGTTAGTAATTATTGCTATGACAATTACCATTATTAAAATTGTAGCTGAAAGTTTTATTTTGTTTTGTTTTATGGCAAAATCATATTTTTATTCATTAGGCTGAATGCCCATCTGCTTATTGAGACCAATACTGTCAGTGTAAATAGGTAATTCTAAACACTAAAAAGGGAATTTGTCATCACTAATAAGGATCGGCCTATTTCTGTGTATAAAGCACTAAAAGGAGGGACATAGGAAAAAGCACACTTGCAATTGGTATGTTAAAATAAGAGTGTAACAATAATCTGAGCCAGTCTTGGTGTAGGATGGAGCAGTTGTATGTTTAAACTCTCCTTCTACAGTATATTCTTCTTAACACATAAACTCCCAATAATTAAAACATTGTATCTATGTTGATTGTATCATTGTATCTTGTATCTAAACATATCTATGATAATAAATAAAAATTTGATTTTGAGCCATTTTCTCTTTGCCTTGGCAAAATATTCAGGAGAGCAAGAGTTCAGTGTCTAGTGTTAATGAGGAGGAATAGTGCTTCACTTTTAACCCTAAACTGAGCCTCTATGGACTTAATCACACAAGTACTGGCTGCAGGATTTATTATACTGGTATTCCCAATGGACAGTCACAACATCCCACCTTAAACCACTTCCAGCTGTTAGAAAAAATGAAATAGACATGATGTCATCATATAAGCACTCCACTAAGTCAAACGCCACACAACTCTAGTGTAAAATGCTCTGATATTCCCAGGCCGCCCATGACCGGCCTCATAAATATTCATGTGGAGATGTGACATCTCATCAGCTTGCTGCTGAGGAACTGAATCTAGCTCTCATTTCTCTCAAATGCCCAGTTGCTGGCTGGCAACTACAGCGCTTTTCAGATGCTAATACTGGATATATTTTGCTCACATCACAGACGGGTTGCTTCTGCATGTCAATCCACAAGCAATTTTAGG
Organism: Chrosomus eos; assembly: GCA_036326025.1. Lineage (NCBI taxonomy): Eukaryota > Metazoa > Chordata > Actinopteri > Cypriniformes > Leuciscidae > Chrosomus > Chrosomus eos. The sequence goes on along the minus strand of JAZAVI010001073.1, from coordinate 14,483 downwards.
AGTAAATTGTTTTGATTATGGGAGCCAGTGCAATTTATTGGGTAGTTCGCTTTGAAGACTGGGACGTATTATAGAGAACAACACAGCTTGATGTCACTGTTATATTATACAAGGATTATTACACCATAAATCATTATGTTTTGCATTTTACTCAAAAAATTATATATTGTTTGCAATTGACTAATTAAAGACTTTTAATAAATAACTATTGTAATCTTGTAAGTTGGTTTGTTGTTCATTAAAGAAAAAACAAATGCATTGAAAACAATACATTAATTGAGATAATTAATAACTACTCAAGCTAGTTGGTAGTGTAACGGTCACCAGCCGGAGTGCCTTGAGAGAGGGCACTCCACATCAGACTATTGTCATTACATCACAAAATACATATCCCATAACTCACTGCCTGGACTCCTCACCTATTCACCTGTGTCTCATTATCTTGTTTAGCTCACCCCATATAAGCCTAGTTTTCTCATTCATTATCTGCAAAGTCTTGTTTAGTGTCTCTACTGCATTTCTGAACATGTTTGTATCCTGTTTCTCTCATGTCCTGGTTCTCTTGATTCTCTGTCTGTTCCCTCAGATTTCTCTCTTTGCCTCAACCCTGATCTGTTATAGTTTGGATTGTTTGTGTTTGACCCTTGCCTGTTATCTGGATTACGTCTTTGGATTACCCTGTTCAATAAATACTTTGGTTGCTCAACCTTTGTGTTTCAGAGCAGTTCGCTACAGGTAGCATGTGGTATAAGGGGGCGGGACATTCTTGATTAGAGAGCATCTGATTTGACAAAAATCTGTTGTGCAGGGTGAGTCATCAGTGTTCCCTTATCGAAAAGGGAACTTCGAGATGCGTCGAAAACGCTACGGGAACGCCTTCTGCGTGAATGCGTCTGAAGCATCTATGCCAACTAGTCCAATGGAAAAAAGGAATGAGCGTCACGGGCGGGTGACGTCATGACCAGGAAAGGATAAAAGCACTTCCGCTGCGAAACGCCAGTTAGCTTCTGTGCCTCAGCAAGCGATCTGTGTCAAAACTGTCCCTGTCTATTTATTGTTGTCTGTTGCAATATTGTTGGTATCGTTATGGCGAAACAAGTCTACAAACAGTGTGTTCCTCCCTGCCCACGTTATTTAACGGGTGGGGACACACACGAGCTTTGTGTGATTTGTTTGGGATCTGAGCATGCGGCATCAGCCTTCGAGGGGGCTGAGTGCCAGCATTGTGAGAAGCTTCGACTTCGCATGCTCCGATCCCGCCTGTCACTCTTTGACAAACAGAGTGGACAGGCTCGCGATCCTCAGGGATCAGGACCCGCGTCTGCCGAGGCAACGCGGAGAATGCATTCCTGGGGATCGCAATTGGATCTTTCGGAGGGGATCGAGACGGGTCCGAGGACCCTTTCTCCTTCCTTACCCGGAAGATCCAGCTCTCCTCCCCCGGTGTCGGAAGCACGCTTTGCGGTTTCTTCCGCCCGGGGAGAGAGCCCCTTACTACAATGCTCATCTTCTGAGGAAGTTGACGTTGTAAGTTTGGACAGTGATAATGCACACACGGGGAAAAGGGATTTACAATTTATTTCCCCGGCATATGATGAGCTGGTGGATGTCATGTCACGAGCTGTAGAAAGATTAAATGTTGACTGGCCATCTGAAACTAGAAACACTCGCCCCAAAAGCAAGTTAGACAAGCGTTTTCTTTCTTCAGCCACATTATCTCCACCGCGAGGGCTTCCTTTTTTTCCTGATTTGCATGACGAGTTATCTAAATCATGGAAAAAAACGTTTTCATCTCGTGTTTTTAACCCTCAGTCCAATATATATTCTAAGATTAGAGGGTCTAAGGATTACGGTTATGGTTCGATGCCCAGGTTGAACAAAATATAGCGAGTTACCTCGCGCCTGGTCCTGCATCTTCCATTAAAGCCCCAGTTTTGCCCACTAGACCATTAAAAAATACATCTATTTTAGTGGGCAAAGCTTATTCGGCAGCAGGTCAAGCCGGAGCGTGCTTGCACACTATGGCATTGATTCAGGCTTATCAAGCTGATCTGCTGGGGGATCTGGATAATAGCGAGGGAATTAGTCATGACGATGTTCGAGAACTTCGTAGGGCTACCGATCTTTCTCTCAGGGCTACTAAAGAGACCGCCAGAGCAATTGGGCGGTCTATGGCAGCTTTGGTAGCCACTGAGAGACACTTATGGCTCAATCTGTCTGATATTAAGGAAAAAGATTTTTCTTTTTCGTCTAACAAAAAAGAACTTTTTTCTGAACTGACCGATTTAACAGGCGAAGATCTAAAATGGGATGCAATCCTCCATCCTTTTTTGGAACAATGAAATAACGGCTGTAAAAAGATTCCTGGGGACCAGAATATAGGAGCAGACATCCTGTCGAGGCAGGAGCTGAGGCCAGGGGACTGGAGACTCCACCCCGAGGCGGTGGAGAAAATCTGGGAGGCATATGGCAGAGCAGAGGTGGACCTGTTCGCCTCTCACAGCACGACGCACTGTCCCCTCTGGTATTCCCTTACTCACCCAGCCCCCCTGGGGCTGGATGCCATGGTGCAGACGTGGCCGAGGCTACGTCTGTACGCCTTTCCCCCTGTTGCTCTGCTCCCAGGAGTTCTGGAGAGGGTCCGTCGGCTTGGAATAAGCCTACTGCTAGTAGCACCATGCTGGCCGAGTCGGATCTGGTTTTCGGACCTGGTCCATCTTCTAGACGGGCCTCCATTGGAGATCCCGATCAGGAGAGACCTTCTTTCTCAGGCTGGGGGCACAATATTTCACCCTCGTCCAGAGATTTGGAATTTGTGGGTTTGGCCTCTGAGGGGGCCCAACTCATAGAAAGTGGTCTTTCAGCTGAGGCTGCTGAGACCATCCTAAGCTCCAGAGCTCCGGCTACTAGAAAACTATATGTGCTTAAATGGAGAGTTTTCTCTTTATGGTGTCACCGACGTCATTTGGATCCAGTTAACTGTTCTGTGAACACAGTACTCGAGTTCCTGCAAGAGCGCTTTGTGTCAGGTTTATGCCCTTCCACGCTAAAAGTTTACGTGGCAGCCATTGCGGCTTATCACCCTGGTGGGGGGTACATCCTTGGGTCGAGACCCCCTGATTACACGTTTCCTTCATGGCACTTTGAGGCTAAGGCCTGCAACTCGCACTAGGGTGCCAGCCTGGGATTTGACTATAGTTCTAGAAGGCCTGTCTAGGGCCCCATTCAAGCCCTTAGATTCGGTCTCAGAGAAGTTCCTTACTCTTAAGACTATCTTTCTGCTAGCTATTTCGTCCCTCAAGAGAGTTGGTGACCTTCAGGCTCTTTCGGTCTCCCCCACTTGCCTTGAATTTGCACCGGGGATGGTCAAGGCGTTCCTATATCCAAAACAGGGATACGTCCCTAAGGTGCCGTCCTTGACTCCGAGGCCTATCGTGCTGCAGGCTTTCTGTCCTCCTCCCTTTACAACTGCGGACCAGGAAAGACTGCATCTCTTGTGTCCAGTGCGAGCATTGGACACATATGTACATCGGACATCCTCAATCAGGAAGTCCGATCAACTATTGATTTGCTTTGGATCACCTAAAAAAGGTCTTCCTGCCTCCAAACAGACAGTCAGTAAGTGGATAGTCGAGGCTATTTCACTTGCTTACGAGTACTCGGGCCAGCCTTGTCCTTTGGTGGTCCGAGCTCACTCGACCAGGAGTATGGCGGCTTCTAAAGCCTTACTGCATGGGGTTTCTCTCCAAGATGTCTGTGATGCGGCGGGCTGGTCCTCTGCGCTCACATTCATGAGGTTTTACAGCCTAGACCTGGATGCTGCCCCAGGTTCTCAGGTGCTTAGTGCTTAGCTGAACAGTCTGACACTCAGGTACTTGAATTATGGCGCATTGGGTATTCTCGTTCCCGTAGCGTTTTCGACGCATCTCGAAGTTCCCTTTTCGATAAGGGAACGTCTCAGGTTACTATTGTAACCATAGTTCCCTGAGAACAGGGAACGAGCGTCCCTCTGCCATACTTTTGGCATAAGTGAGGATTTTATTATTTTTAAGGCAAAGGCCAGCAACAAGATTATTTTTGTTGTTATGGCTTGACGGGGCTTCTGACAATAAAATATGGCTATGGCTAATTGATGGATAATTAAGGTGAACAACTGAAGTTCAGAAAAGTCTGTCAAAAAATATTTTTATTCAACGTTAAATTATCCTATACAAGCACCAATGCAGATAATTTTAAATGGCGAGTTTTTTATTTTATATTTTATCAGTAGCCTCTTGTGATGAATAGATATTACCATGTACGAATAGTTATGACCTTTGATAAATCTGTGTTCCCATGGCAATTAACTTTCCCTAGAAGGAAGCTCATAATACTGTATTGTTATTTTTGAGTCCAATTTGTTATTTTTATAAAAAAAAAAATTTAAAAAAGATTTTATCAGTATTCTAAATTACACATGAAATAGCAAGAAATGTCATGGAAACTTGACAACGATTTGAAGGTGACTGACCTTATAGGACAGATTGATATAAATTGAGTTGCCATTGGAGGCGGCGTTTATTTGCAGGCGGCGAGAGCTGAACCAATTTTTCAACTGACCTAATTTATTTTTAGTATGCATTATATATACTCCATAAGCATGCAAGCAAAATTAAACCAGGTCTGTTCTAAAATCTAGTGAGCTGCCTACTTTGACAGCATTTTAAGACATTATAGGCAAGCTCCCAGTGTTCCAAAATGTAAGTGTAACAATCCAATGTATTTGAGTTCTGTTTTTGTGATCTTGGTTTCCCCTGTCTTTGTGGTTTTTGGTTTAGCCCTGTTAAGTTTTCCCGCTCCTCGTTTGTGTTCAGTTTCATCACCTGTGTTCTGTTAATTATTCAATCATTCCATGTATATTTAAGCCCTGTGTTTTCTCCCAGTGTTTGTCGATCGTCGTCTTTGAATGGTTGTGTGTTGCCTGATTTTCTGGAGTTTGTTCTTGTTTGAGTTTGGAAGTTTTCATTTTTGTTATTAAAATCTATTGTCTTGGAAATTCCGTGTCCTTGTCTTCGGTCACCTGCACAGCAACCCTGACAGTAAGCAGCATATTATTCCCTCTTTTAAGATATTTTGTTTTGGAATAATCATATAGTTTTTATCCTCAATGTATAAGACAGTAGTTTATGAATCATTTACTTAAACATTCTAAGTGATATTATGAACCGCTGACAACACCTAAATAACTGGTTTGTAAATAAATCAATACTTAATTTAGAAATGATACATTTATAATTAATAAAGTATGAAAATACAATTATTAAACATATGCGTGTATGTTTTAAATCTAGATCAAATTTAGATATGCTTATAAATCAAGAATAAAGAATTTATAGCTGTATTTATAAACTGCTTTTACATGTCTATTAATGCTTTATAAATTATTAATTAACTGTTTATTAATGCTTATCTAATGATTAATAGTGTGCCCTTATTAAAAAGTGTTGCCTAAATGACAACTAACTGTTAAATAATTGTTAGTTGAAGTACTAAAATTACTAAAACTAAACTGAAATAAAAATAATTTTAGGCTAAAATATAAAAAATGTAAAAATGACAAAAGCACACTACAAAATGTGTGCTTTAAAATAACAGTGGTCCTATGTATTTTATGTATGTTGTTAGTTTAGCAACATTTTAACTGCACACTATTGGACAAAGACTGCAATGCGCAATATGGTGGAATAGACCTTATTCACAGCAGTGCCATCTTTGATTTTTAATGGGAATGAAAGCGAAGCTGTGAGGGATAGTCATACACCTCTTCAGTGGGTTGTACTGTTATTTAATGTGTTTTTTGGATTGTTCTGCTGACGAAACACTGCAAAAATAGCTTTCCATGAAATTTCAGTGAATTTCTAATGTAACCCTTGTTCCCTAAGGGAACGGGAGACGTAACGTCGACGTGATGATGTAATTGGGATCACTTTAGGGAGATTTTAGAGATCTTTAAAATGATAAAGATTTTATCATCTTTGACTGCCTACAGAATGAGCCAATGAACGTTGGCGTGCGTGATTCGTGTCACACCCCCCTCCCCGCAGCACGGGTATAAACAGGAAAAGGGCGCACGCACACATTGTTTTTCGCTGAGGAGCCGAGATCGTGACGGCCGTAACAGATATGGTCAGCAACGGTGGCAATGGGACGTTACATGGGACGTACATCTCCCGTTCCTTCCTTCAGGGAACGAGGGTTACATTAGTAACAGAGTTCTAGTATCAGTTGTCAAGACGTGACAATGTAATTGGAAAATGCCACGGTTGCTGCCACATCCAGCGCCCTATGCAAGACTCTCAGACCCCGAACTGGCTGGGGCGGAAGGCCTGCGTAGAGGGAGTTCAAACTGCTGTTCCGTTATACCCCACACAATAAAACTCTTGGGTAACACTGGGAAAGCGCTCCTTTCCAGGCGAGAGGGACTCTGCATAAGCCACATCCTGCCTGAAGGGAGGTAAATATGTGGACTGGTCGATAGGAGCAGTGCATCATATGGAATGTCACTTTGGTGGCGCCAGCCTGAGAAGGGGGAGGCTACACTGGACAGTGAAGGCAGAGCGGACTCTGTCAAGGGAAATACACTAACTGCAGGGAGCTGGTCGTGGAAAAATATGCATATGGGATCGCCGCAGGGATCACCACATATGGAACCCAGCCTAGAAAATGCTAGAAAAACTTTTCAGTGGGCCATCCTCTGCTGGACTCTGGTCTATCTGGTCTCTGAGAGCTGATACGAGGTCCTGAGGCTTTGCGTTCTGTCAATGTATAGGCACAGAGCATGAATGGGACAGAGAAAAGCCAGGGCTGGGTCTGCCTCCTCAGAGGGCAGCGCTTGCAGGTTCACCACCTGGTCCTGGAAGGTAGTGGTGGGAACCTTGGGCACCTATCCAGGCCGAGGTCTCAGGATCACGTGAGAGTTAGCCAGGCCGAATTCTAGGCATGATTTGTCGACCGGAAATGCATGCAGGTCCCCTACCCTCTTGATGGAGGCCAATGGAACCAGGAGTACTGTTTTACAGGACAGAATTTTTAACTCCGCTGACTGCAAAGGCTCAAAGGGGGATCTCTGAAGTGCCGAAAGGACAAGAGACAAATTCCAAGAGGGTATAATGAGTGGGCGAGGTGAATTTAGTCTCCTCTCCACCCTCAGGAACCTGTCATGGAGTTTCCAGAGGTCTGGACGGGGGTGCCATAGTGTGCCCCATCTCTGAGAGAGCAGGTCCTCTCTCAGATGAATGGGCCAGGGAGGGACTGTCGCGAGGAACACTTGTAAATCACACAGAAAATACCAGACGGTGTCACCGCGCAAGATTTTAATTGAGAAGGAGTGGGAATAAAAGGCTTGAAAACAATGCCGGGCTAGAAAATACAGTTAAAAAAACAGTTACAACCTCAAACAAATTTTGATGTTATGTTCTGGCAAACATGTTATTTAAAATAGTTTCATGAATTCGCGCTTGCCATATAGCCTACGTTTTCTCGGCCTCAGAAAATACTGATTTGATTTACAGACTTTAGGGATTAAAAGTCTTGTGTGATTAACCTTCCAATTCGAGGCCTGAAATGTCCGTATGTGATGAATGGGCCGGCTCTGGTGATATACCATAAGTTCCCTTTCAGTCTCTCACATTCTGTGACAGTCACAATGGTTGCATCAGGTGTTTGAAAAAAAATAAAAATATATTTTTTTTATGAGTATATATATATATATATATATATATATATATATATATATATATATATATATATATATATATATATATATATATATAGCACGCTGAAGCAACTTTTGTGGATAGTTTCACTATCGCTGTGTTCAGATCGAGACTTGCCTTCATGCATTAAGATGGAGTCCCCATTACCACGCCCTGCTACGGCGCCATGTGGGATGGGTGATCAGAGGGTTATAGTGAGGCTTCCCTGCCAGGTAACCAATCCCTGTGGGCCCCTCACTCCTCTATCACACCGCAGCCAGTGGAGCCCCCCGTTGAGTGCGCTGGTCCCTCTGTAATGGACCGACCAGTAGTTTCATTTGGGGCCCCTCCAGAGGACAGGATGCCGATTGCCGCATCGGTGGGTGAGCTGACCTCTGGTAATGATGACTTGGCTGCGTTATCTCCCTCTGAGAGCAGGGTTTTTCCTGGCTCAAAATGAATCGGAGGTGGTAAAATTGTAACATAGGGGGGTCCGGGGGCATGCCCCCCCAGGAGAAAATTTTGTACATTTTAAAGATAAATTCATGGTGCACTTTGAGTCACTCGAATCTGTTGTTAAAAATAAATAATAATCCACCCGCCAACCACCCATATTCTTTGATTTAGATATCTGCATCTGATCATCACATTACAATTATTAAATTAAGCATGATAATATGGTAACATATCACACAATTAACATTTATTTAAATTAAAAGTTCTTCTTTTGGCAAAATTACATTTTCTTTATAGCCTAAACAGAGGCTTTACTCCCTTTAAACTTATTGTCAATGTTTAATTTTTGAAAACACTCTTATCGTAATAATTTTTTGTACCTTTATAAAGGGCATTTTCCCCCTAATTTTAATTTAATGTATGCTCTAAATTTCATTTCAAATTCTTACATTTTATCAATACATTCAATTAAAATAATAAGACACTAGGCTGTTACCAATCAAATTAAATAATTTACATTGAAAAATTATAACTGTATTAAATGAGATTATTTTGAATATTTTTTTGAATATACAAGGAATGTTGAAAAGAATGGTACTTTGAAACTAAACCGCCAGTAGGAGGGGGCAGGCGGCCGTCTTAATGAGTGAGTCATTAATATAAACGATTCGTTCAAACGGCTGATTGATTCAGAATGAGGCGGTTTAATAATGGGCAATTGAATCTATGACTCAAGCGATAGGTTCAAAACGCTGAATGATTCAGTAATGAATCATGGATGAGTGTTGCTGTGAGACGCGATATGGTTCTGTTGTTTGGAACTATTTTCGCTGCTAAAACAGAACAAAAACAGTCTAAAAATGTAAGTAACTTAATTTTAACTATTTGTTTATTGAACTGTTATAAAATTAATATCTCGGTTTCAATCGTGATGTCATTCAGGAAAACAGCACTCTGGTCGTGTGTAGCCCATATATTGTTTCTTAACTATGATTAATGTTATAAATAACTACGCAAGACTCAACAGCGCAACTTTGTTTCCGTCCGTACGTTAGGTACCATGATGGGAGTTCCGTGTCTTTATTACACTCATTTAGCTGTCATCCACCCTCGATTGAATGGAATGTTTTTATTACTCGGCCCGCTCGACCCGCGGGTTATGATCCGTGCAGCACTATCGGCAAACTACACGGTTAGAGAATGGACACAAGCGGGAACCGCAACAGAACTGTCACGGTCGTCACGGTGGATAAAGTGTATATGAGCACGTGACTGTCTGTCCGAGTTTTGTCGAGAGGCGGAGGCGGCACGAAATTTGACGGAGGCGGCCGCCTCATAATTGTCTATGCAGGAAAAACCCTGGAGAGTGTAACATTGCCCGAGCCAGATCCAGAAATGTCAGCTATGCTGATACGGGCCGCGTAGAGAACTGCACCCAACAGATCTCTCCCAGCCAAGCGCAGACGGTGGCCATCCGGCACATCCTACCCTCCGCCTGCTCGTCGCAGAGAGCATCCCCCTGCCGCCGCTCCTGCTCCTGCTGGGCCTCCACAGCAGCCTCCACCCAGGCCTCAGTGTGGAGCCAGCCGCAGGCAGGCCGCCCAGCCTGTGTCAGACGCTGCCAATCCAGCTGGCAAGCGTAAGGCCAAGCATCCCTGACACAGGCCACCCAAGGATGGGGGAACAAGCTCTTCAGAAGGTTACTGTTCCGCCAGGTACCCGACTCAAAAGAAAGAGCAATTTCCTCTGTTCCTAAGTCCCAAGAGGGCCAGACTGGCGGTGTGCGACCCTGTAAAGCCTTGCACACCCGTTTAATTTTTGATGCCAAAACTTGCTATTTTAAGGCGAGACACGGCAGGCAAAAACATCGTTTTTTTTTCACTGGTCAATTTTGAGATTTTGGGCTATTTGTCTTCAATAACATGTCTTCTTTCAGACTTGAGGTGAAAAAAAATCCAAAATACACATTTAGGTGTTTATTTTACTACACTTTGTCCATTTGCGTCTGTAGATTTCTCCTAAATTCAACAAAAAGTTGTCGTTATATATCAACATGCTGCTCTGCGATCGCTATCTGCACCCTGTCATCACACACACCGTTGGAAAGCTCTCTTTCTCCTGTTCAACGCTGTCGGATCCAAATATGGTCATTTCCTTTTTATCAGCAACCAATCGTGAAAGTAAAATGGGCATTTAACTCTAAAACCGAAATCTCATTGGCTGGTGTCAATTTCTGACAACGTGATTGGTTCAGATGCATCACGTGACGCGCTCTGACATTTAGATGTGTGTTTTTGACTCTTTTTCTGTTCATTTGAAGGCCATAAATGCTGTGTTATAAGTTGTAATGTGATTTAGTTGGTTTGTATTGTTGGTGCTGATGATTTGATAAGATATTGTGTCTGTAAATAGTTGTTTCCACTAAAAAAAGTATTCATTTTTACATTACAAAACTTTAAATGCTGTTTTCTCAAAATGAGTATTTTGTCATTCTCCAGTAGAAACTTCTCAGCCTGTGTAGCACCTATGAACACCAAACTTTCCAGTTATACACTTAGCAGTATTCTGAAGATATTTTCAGAGGGATTTGTTTATAAATCATTTCTGGCCTGATTTATGTGACTTTTTAATAAAAAAAATATGGCGAGAATTGATTTTTTAAGGCTATGGACAGTATATTTTGATTTCCTAGGTAATGAAAGCATATATCCTGAAATCCCTCTGAAATTCTTTTTTCATCTTGTGTGTGAACAAAATGAAAAAATAATTTTGCACCTGGCTTTATCATATGGTCAGATCTATCTACCGAAAATATATGCAAAATTGTGCATATTTAACGAGATAATGCCTAATTTGCATAATTAAACATACAAATTTCAAAAACTTGTAATACATTTTTTTAATATACTTGCATAAGTAATCAACTGAGAAAGTTTCATGATGATATCTATTATTTAAAAAAAATACCCTATTCACCTGTAGTGTCTCGCCTTAAGTTAACTTGATTTCTTTATTAATGACACCATTGGGGTTTACAGTGTATGTGCCATGCTCCTGTCAGTATTGAGAATAGAACCCACAACCTTCGGGTTAGCAGTCTGACTCTCTACCATTAGGACATGACCTGAAGTTGAAATCATCACCTTGTAAAATAGTTTTTTTCACCACCTCTTTTTCCTGTGAGATTGGGTTGGAGTGGCAGACAACAAAGCATACTGTTTGAATTTGAAATGAAATATTTCCCCCAAATGGATAAATAGATTTTTTTCATGAATAAACTACTCACTATATGCATTGATTATAGTGGGAGACTATGGCATAAATGTCAAGATGAAGATGAGACATTAATGTGAGGTTTTCACTTGAGGACAGGAACAACAGCCAGACTAAAGCTTTACTGCTAATTAGAGCTGGCTTCAGCCTCATGGTGACATATTGATGGACATGGATGGGAATCTCTGGAACAAAAGTATGCTGTGAAAAATGTGTTTCCTTAAGTGAGAACATTGATTGATTCAGGGTATGTGCCAATGAAGCAGGCCTGCAGGATATAAACACTATAGCTTAATTGAAATGAGATTTGTGAAAACATGCTGTGTTTTAGAGAGTCACGTTGTTGGCAGATTATCTACTGCACTGACACAATCAAAGTTGCTGTGAAGTTTGTGGCAGATATTCAAATAAACATCTTTTAAAAGCAGTGACGGATCTCTAAGAAATAAGATATGGATGTTGTGAACTATATAAAGGACGGCAGCGGCTACACTGCAAAAAATTATGATGATTAGCCTAATATAGACAAGACTTTGAACTGTTCTACTGTATAAGTCTTGCATAGAGTCAGTGTTGTCCTTTTCCATAAGTTGCTGGTTTGGTAATCTTAATGTGAAATAAAAAAAAAATACTTTAAAGGCCAACTGAAATAAAATTTTATTTTTTTTAGCTTTTAATATGAATATGTTAGGCTTAAGGTTATGAATAAGCCGGTGTGTTCCAAACCAATGACACAATTCAAATTTAGGAGATATAAGCATTCAAAACTTACAGTCCCTCACTTCCGCTAAAATTGATCCCGGATTTGTATGATTCACCGTGGACTTCAGCTTCTTATCACATCTTCTGTCCAATCAAATTCTCTCTAGAATGTAGTGTCCTGATCACTAATCTATAAATACCACTTGTCCTAGCGACCATCCCACGGCGTGGAGCAATATGGGTTTTTGCCAGGGTCGATATTGTCCCCCACTCCCCAACACTTTTTTTGAAACAACTCGTGGCACAGATGTACCTTATACAAAAAAAAAAAAAAAAAAAAAAAACATCTCCAGTTAACTAGCTGGGCATTTGTTTGTCAAATAAGTTTGTCTTATTTTTCAAATCAACCTGCTGAGCTCGTTGCCGCTGCTATCAGTGGCATGGATATAGTGTTCTCTTGTGGCTCACACACACACACACACACACACACACACACACACACACACACACACACACACACACACACACACACACACACCACACACACACACACACACACACACACACACACACACACACACACACACACACACACACACACACACACACACACACAAAACTTCCCCCCAAATCAAGCTAACACTGGCAGAGTTCAGTGTCCTGTTACAAGTTTACGACCCAAAAGAATGTGCATGGACTTGATTCTCGGAGAAGGAGAAATGAAACCTTTTTAATCCTATATATATTCTATATATATGTATAAACATGTGATACATGTATCTAATGTTCCATCTCATGATTTTCCTTTATGTGTTTGGTCTGTGTGTCCTTGTAAACTCTAATGGGTTAATGTTTGAGACATGACTTGCATACTATGAGAAACCCAGGGTCGTATGTGTGGCACGTTTAGTCTCTATAAACTCCAATCTTCGTTCCCCATTTGTTGATTTACATTACATCTTGCTAACTTTGTGACGCAGGGGTATTATAAGAAATCTTGAAGGTTCTTTCTCTTAAACACCCAATGAACTGACACTGTTGTGTGCTCAATGCACGCAGACCCAAACACACACACATACGATCTTTTCTACAATATCCTCACTGAAAGACTTTTACTATGATATATTCTATATGTTTTTATGTTTGCCCATGTTCCATTGGCGTTAGATGTGACCGTATTGTAGTTCTAAATGAACAGATGTGCCTCTAGATGCATTTTTAATGTAACTGTGTTTTCCTATGATGTTTATATGTTGTTTTTGATATCGTAAGAATGCCCTGGATTTGACTCAGCCAGATATATGTATGAACACACCGTAAAAGGTATGATGCAGATGCAGGTAACATATTACCCCCCTCTTTGGGTGATTTAACATGTATGATTATCTGGTTCAAACCCGTATGAATATTTATTAATTATGAATTATGAATTATTTAATACATATCCCCCAAAACCTGAGCCGGATACTCAACAGATTATAGGAAATTAACAAAGAAGCCTGCATGTTTTTTTAAACAGAAATGTCTTAAATCAAGCTCAACCTGTGCTCCTAGACAGTGACCGCTTCTTGTATCCGGAGTTCTCTATTTTGCCTTTGTGCTCTCGCTATACCAAAGATGAACAATAACGATGCAAATAATCATTTGTTTCTTCAGTTTTTCATCAGATTGTTAACACTCTTAAAGGGGTCATGAACTGGCTTTTTAAATCTTATTATATTGTTGTCTGAGGTAAACTTATTACGTTCGCTTGGTTTTTGCATTCAAAAACATCAAAATGAATAAGTAATAGGCTATTTTGTACCCTAGTTTTGAGCCTAGCTGAAAAACGCTCGGTTTTTATGGGCGTCTCGCACTGAAGACTTGGAAGTAAACGCCCACTGCTGTGAATGGATAACCGTTTTGCATATTATAATGATTTTCGCCTCACCAGTCGATGCACTTGGGGGAAATTGTTTTGAAAACGTCCAATGTGGCAACCGGAATGATTCGCCCATACATGTTCGACCCAGAGTCCGTGTGTTTCACCATTCCTGTCAGATCCAATATAGACGGCACAGCACCGTTCTTTACTCTTAATCGGTCTGCAAATCCAGTCTTGTTTAAGAAACAGTCCTCAGTGAAATGAAGCGAACAGACGGACAATGTTTTACCTCATCAGCTGGAGTGGAACGTCATGAAAAATAAAGTTTATCCATGCACTCCTATTGGAATCCAGAGGAAGCTTATGCAGCGACTGTATTCTTCTACAACCAGGCCCTGCACAATATTTTGTATCACGAGGTAGGCATCTATGTTATTTAGCTATGCGTGTAATGC
>JAZAVI010001072.1:0-27500 GCA_036326025.1 Chrosomus eos | reverse complement strand
TGGAAGCGTATGCCCCTGGAATTCGATATACTACTTCTAGAGCAGGGGTCTCAAACTCAACTTAACTGGGGGCCGCTGGAGTTAGAGTCTGGGTCAGGCTGGGCCGCATCAAGTATTCCATGAAAAATAGTATTCAAGTATTCCAAAAAAGGAGCACAACTGATCCAATCTTCTTCCAATCAATCTTTATTATTAACATTTCTTCTGAATTGTTCCTATGAATTTGAACATTCCTTTTTGTACACGATTGGTTCTTCATGAGCTGTCCTTCTGACAGTTGACGTTCATTTTACAAACTTTCTTTGTCTTTTCCTTATAACACATATTTGTGATACTTATATTTGCTTATGTCCTTTTTATTTTCTTTATACAATACATTAATGATATTGAATGTTTTTTTGGAAGGCACATTTCCTTTTATTATACTTAGAAAAACAATTATTGCTTTTGAAATAGAAATATTTGCAGTCATGTCTGCCTGTCTTATTGAATTATTTCTACACATGTATAGTGTCTCAGACAAATTACTGACTTTGCACAAATCAAAGCAAACCTTCTTATCAACCTGTTGGACACATATTACAAGCTCAAAATGATTATTCTCACATTTTTTTAGAGCAGGGGTCTCCAACACATCGCTCGCGAGCTACCAGTAGCTCGTGGCCTGATTGGTGGTAGCTCGCTAAGGGGCCTGTTCACATATCGCGCTCACATATTTTGCGCGCTCAAGTTCGTTATTTCAAATGTAGGCGCGCGGCAAGCGCGCTCATAATTGAAGTGACGTGCTCATTTTTTCCAGGCGCAGTATGTTTGTAGCCTATTTCGCGGTTGTCTCTGACAACTATTGACAACAAACCCACCGCAAGCTGTCACGAGACTATATGGTAGCTCATAAGGGATATATTTTTTTTTAACGCGGCACACGCAACGGCGGGCCGCACTAACACTAAACTTTAATGTCAAGTAGGGGGCCACAAAATATCACCCCGTGGGCCGCAAATGGCCGCGGGGCCGCGAGTTTGAGACCACTGTTCTAGAGAATTCAACCAATCGCCACGAAACTCGGTCAGCATGAAGTCAAGACATTGAGGATGAAAAATTGCCAGGGGATTTTTGATATCTCGAACGGTTTGGCCGTGGCGAGGAAACGAATTTATGGCGAATAATGGAAACAGGAAGTGTGTTATAACTTCTGCATACATTAACTGATCTTGATGAAACTTCAGCAGTGTGTTTACTGTAAGAGTCCGATCACATGGATGTGACTATTGTGAGTCAAAGTTATAGCGCCACCAACTGGCAGCAGGAAGTGTGTCACTTTCAAAATGCTTTGAAATCACCCTCTTATTTTTACCCGATTTGCTTCAAACTTCATCTGTATAATGTAAATACACGGCAGATGAAGACCTGTGAATGGATTCTTGATATCTTTGAAACTGTTGCCGTGGCAACGCATCAGACTTTACCATTCTTTTAGAATCTCTTCGGGTGATAGTTTTAACTCAAAATCATAAATAGGGCTATACTGCCCTCTTGTGTCAAATTGTGTCCTATTGTTCTCTTGATTTTAAAGCTTATTTACCCTTTCTAGACATCCCCAATTTGTCTAGTGATGCATTCCTGACATATCCAAAATAAAAAGGTTTCTGCTCATAAGTCATTCTGAATAGACACATAATAACACATACATATTTAGAAAGCCAACCCTTGAGAGTCCAATTCAAGGCTCAAAATGAAACAGACTATTATTTATATATATATTATATATATTATATATATATATATATATATATATATTATATATAATATATATATATATATTATATAATATATTGAAGAGTTCAGATGCAAAAGCCTCTAAATGCCATCTGAAATTTTATTCTAAAATGATCATTTTTATCAAGCTCGTATATTTAAGTTCAATAATTCACTTAAATGGCAAGAAAAATTACCCATTAATTGTCATTTAAGTGAAAATTACTGAATTTAAATATACAAGCTTGATAAAAATGATCATTTTAGAAGAAAATTTCAGATGGCATTTAGAGGCTTTTGCATCTGAACTCTTCATATATATATATATATATATATATATATATATATATATATATATATATATATATATATATATTATATATATATAAGCTTAAACATAAAAACAAAAACAACAAATATTTGAATTTATTGATCAAATTTAGGAATTTAAAATGAAAGATGAAGCATAGGCTACTGTTACCCTAGGTAGGGCTGATCAAATTAAATCATTTACACTGAAAAATTACAATTGCATAAAATAATGTTATGAAATTGATTTAAATGTACAAATAAGAAACAGTGGAAAGAAGTATACTAGGCTACTTATAAACATAACACTAAACTGCCAATAGGTGGCGGCAGGCGGCCGTATTAATAAGTGAGTCATTTATTCATTCATTCAAACGATTCGTTTAAACGGTTGATTCATTCAAGAATTGGCGCTTTTCCACTGCATGGTACGGTACGGTTCGGTTCGGTACGGCACGCTTTGGCGCTTTTCCACTGCATGGTACGGTACGGTTCGGTTCGGTACGGCTCACTTGTGGTGCTTTTCCACTGCATGGTACGGTACGGTACGGTGCGCTTCGGCGCGCTTAAATGGTACCTGATCTGTTGAGGTTCCAAGCGTACCGTACCGGTACTAAAATGTGACGTGAAACACTGCAGATCACTGATTGGTCAGACAGACAGACAGAATCGTCACTACCAGCGTCATTGGATTTGCGACACGAGACCGCTATACAGAGTCATATAACCAGTAGACAACAGCCAACACGGTAGCACCTGTGTTTTACTTACTTGAAAAAAAAGAAGAGATCAACACTTTAAAAAGGAAATGGCTGAATCGTGGTCGAGGTGCAGACAATCCTTTCGTTGGTTGCCTAGGAGCGGGTCCAGCGAGAGCTGGATGGGGCAAAACAGAATGAAAAAGTGTTCCAAGTAGCAGCTAGCTCAGCTCTTAGCCGCACACGGCTATCACCGGACCTACAAACAGTGTAACGATCAGTCCCACCCACTTTGAATGGGTACTAACTGCAGTGGAAAAGCAACCGAGCTAGCGAACCGAACCGTACCGTACCGAGTCGTACCACGCAGTGGAAAAGCGAAGCCGAACCGAACCGTTCCGCGCCGAATCGAACCGTACCGAACCGAGCGTACCATGCAGTGGAAAAGCGCCAATAGAGACAGATGTTTAAGAATGGGTCATTGAATCTTTGACTCAACTGAACCGATTCGGGTCAAAATGCTGAATCATTCAGTAATGAAAACAATGAGTGTTCCTGTGAGATGCGCTGTGGTTCTGCTGTGATTTTTGTTTGGAACTATTTTCGCTGCTGGAACAGAAGACAAACAGCCAATATTACATCTAAAATGTAAGTGACTAAATTTTAACTGTTTATTGAACTGTTGTAGGAAATCAATGTCACATTTTGATATTGTATTCAGAAAAAATAATTGAGGCTGCTTAACACATATGTTAAAATATAGAAACTCCATATTTAGATTTTTAGAGGCAGTTACAGTATGTTGTTAACTGAGTGTGTGTGTGGGGTGTGTGTGTGTGTGTGTGCTGCGCTCATATAGATTTCTCCTCGAGAGGCTGCGCGAGCGTCAACAGCACAACCTATTTATTATCCACAATCGATCGCAACAACATAGCTACAATAAATGTAATAAAATCAGAATCATTCTCTCGGTTTAGTGATTCCCTAGTTATGTATTTTGTTTGTTATTGATGTTCTAATCTAACCTGACTCCGCCAGATGGATTTGCTCCGCATATCCATCTGGAAACCTTCCGTTGAAGTAGTTTTGGTAAGGGGCGAAAATTGCTTGAATATATTTTACAAAAACATGTGCTATAATTCAGATCAATATATTTGTTTTCCTTAAAATTATTCTCATCTGAATTACAAATAATTTATTTCTGTATAAAATAATACTATATGACTAAAAACGCATTTGTGATCTTTTCTTTTTTAATCAATAACTTAAAAATAAACAGATTAGTGCTCTGTTTGAGGTCAAGAAATTAAAACCAATGCAATATGATGAATGTTTAAAAGATGGCACCGGCAGACTGTTTTAAACAGGTTAGATAAATATTTCTTGCTTTTAAACAGTGTGTGTGTGTGTGTGTGTGTGTGGAGAGAGAGAGAGAGAGAGAGAGAGAGAGAGAGAGAGAGAGAGAGAGAGAGAGAGAGAGAGAAGAGAGGAGGGGAGAGAGAGAGAGAGAGAGAGAGAGAGAGATTGTGTCTGTTACAAGAGTTTAACCCTTTAAGGCCTTGTCTTTTTGGATATATATCTTTTTTTTATTAAAAAGAAAATGTGCATATTACAACCCATATATTTTAAATGCATTGTTTGCTTTTAATTAAATTAAGATTGTATGTTTGGTAATTGAACCTAAATAAATTTAAAATGAATGTGCTATATTTCAGATCAATATATTTGTTTTCCTTCATTTTAATCAACACTAACTTTATTCTCATCTGAATTATAAATAAATTATTTCTGTATAAAATAAAAAATCCCGAATAACCAACCAGAGCGCACTATTTCTACAACATCATCAGTGCTGAAGCGGAACTACCAGAGCCGTTCGGCAGATAGCGAGCAGATATTTTGATATTTTGTGTCACGTCGTGCACAATAACCCTAAAGGCACCAGGGTGGCGATGCCACCGGCTTTTTATATATATATATATATATATATATATATATATATATATATATATATATATATATATATATATATATATATATATGTAAGAGTCCGATCACATGGATGTGACTATTGTGAGTCAAAGTTATAGCGCCACCAACTGGCAGCAGGAAGTGTGTCACTTTCAAAATGCAATTAAATCACCCTCTTATTTTTACCCGATTTGCTTCAAACTTCATGTGCATAATGTAGACACATGCCAGATGTAGACCTGTGAAAGGATTATTGATATCTTAGACACTGTTGCCATGGCAATGCATCAAACATTATTATTCCTTTTTTTAAGCTTTTTCATGCTTTTTTATGCTTTCAGGCACTTTTGGGGTTCTTAACGTGCTCGAAAACTCTTGAAACTTTGCACACGGGACAAAACCCGCGGCCATCAGGGCCAGGCTGAAGCTGGTACCCGGGCGTGGCAGGGGGGCTCGACAGCGCCCCCTTGAACGGGTCCGACAATTTGGTCCATATATCCAACACGCTTTACCCGATTTGCTTCAAACTTGATGTGTATAATGTAGACACATGCCAGATGTAGACCTGTGAAAGGATTGTTGATATCTTAGATGCTGTTGCCGTGACAATGCATCAAACTTTAATATTCTTTTTGGATACTTTTGAGATTCTTAGCGCACTTTTGGGGCCCTTAACATGCTCAAAAACTCTTGAAACTTTGCACACGGGTCAGAAACCGCGGCCATCAGGGCCGGGCTGAAGCTGGTACCCGGGCGTGGCAGGGGGGCTCGACAGCGCCCCCTGGAACGGGGTCCGAAAACTTGGTCCATAAATCAAACACGCTTGCATGTAATAATATGAAACTCGGTACACATATAGATCTCATCGGTTCATATATCCTTTGTACTTTTACTTTTTACCCCAGCCCAACAGGAAGTCGGCTATTATGGTTTGTTTGGAAGCGTATGCCCCTGGACTTCGATATACTCCTCCTAGAGAATTCAACCAATCGCCACGAAACTCGGTCAGCATGAAGTCAAGACATTGAGGATGAAAAATTGCCAGGGGATTTTTGATATCTCGAACGGTTTGGCCGTGGCGAGGAAACGAATTTATGGCGAATAATGGAAACAGGAAGTGTTTTTATAACTTCTGCATACATTAACTGA
The DNA here is from genome assembly GCA_036326025.1 of Chrosomus eos. NCBI lineage: Eukaryota > Metazoa > Chordata > Actinopteri > Cypriniformes > Leuciscidae > Chrosomus > Chrosomus eos. The sequence continues at coordinate 21,618 of JAZAVI010001072.1, read as the reverse complement.
TCTTGATGAAACTTCAGCAGTGTGTTTACTGTAAGAGTCCGATCACATGGATGTGACTATTGTGAGTCAAAGTTATAGCGCCACCAACTGGCAGCAGGAAGTGTGTCACTTCCTAAAGGCTTTGAAATCACCCTCTTATTTTTACCCAATTTGCTTCAAACTTTATGTGTATAATGTAAACACACGGCAGATGTAGACCTGAGAAAGGATTTTTGATATCTTAGATAGGCTACTGTTGCCGTGGCAACGCATCAAACTTTAATATTCTTGTTTGATGCTTTTGATGCTCTGAGCCAATATGGCAAGCCATTTTAACATTTAATCATTTTAACCTACTAGTCTCTTTTTTCATGCTACTAGTACTTATTTTTTAGATACTAGTATCTGTCACAGGGTAAGCCTGCAACTGTGCATGGACTACACACACACATAAACATGCACGTTACGCGCATACACCGGCGTCATGTATTACAGTCTGTTAGCCAACATATATTTATGTATGCATGGACCTGTGTAACATTCAATATCATTGTGTTGTAAACGTGTTGTATGATGGTCTGTGTGTAGCTTTATCTGAGTTCTGACCACTAGCAACCGTAATACGAGTGCATATGATTATGCTAATAGAAGTGTTTTTTCTCATACGGAAATAAATCACCACCACGAGTATTTGATTTACATATTTTATTGAATAAAGTGGAAGAGATATAGATGATGCTTACCATGTTTTGATGAGTTGTTTGCCAAATCTGCTCGGTTGGACATCCGATCTATTTATAGGTCTTGTGTCCGCGCCAACTTGAGGCGCGTTCATGTGAGTGACGTCACCGGAGAGTTTATTCTCATAGTTTCTTGAGTTATGGGTTTTCTTTGAATATATATATATATTATATATATATATTTGTGGATATGATTTATTATATACATGCTTATTTGTATTTATTACTTTTGTTATTGTTTTTGTTTTCTTTATTATGTATTCCTGTAAAGTGTGTGAAATGTGTTACCTTCCAGGTGGTATGTTCCAGAGTAGGAGGAGCCAGGCCTATAAAATGACTCCAGAAAGTTAGTAGGATAGTTCAGAGATAGGAGGTGAAGGAGAGGTCTAGGCAGACCATGGACAGTTTGTGAGTTTGCAACTGGAGACTCTGGGAAAGTACTACTTGTGTAGTGCATTTGCACATACAGGTCAGGTTATGTTTTTTTTTGACATAGATTGATTTGACCTTATGTTTGTGCAGTTATATATTCGGTTGCATCTAAGTTTTTGTTTTTGTTTTTCTGTTTTTCTTCCTACCAATTCTGAGTGACTGTCACTATGCACCGCAATAAAAGCACTGTTAACCCTGACCCACTGTTTCCTCTGTCAATGGGAGCCTCCAACCGCTCAAGGCGTTCATAACAATTGGTGTCAGAAGTGAAGCTTCATAACAGTTGGTGGCTAACAGTGGCTGAAGTGACTGTAACTCAAAAATGCTACCGAAGACCAGGGGTCAGGTGACTACAGATGTGGAAGCGGAAGGAGATCAAGGTGCAGTGGGTGGCGTTCCAGAGGAAGGTGTCCAAACTGTTGAGGTCCCAACCGCCGCAGGTGATGTGGCTGTGACAGCCCTGGCAGGGATGTTTCAAGCCTTTCTACAGTACCAGAAGGAGAGGGATGAGAGGCAAGAGAAAGAGTCGGTACGACGGGAGCAGCAATACAAGGTCCTCAATCATCAGGTCACACAGATGCAGATGGACGTGGAGCATACCAGGCATAAAGTTACCTGTTCGGATCAGGCAGGTTTACGAGTGCTGAATCATGTGTCTCCATTGCCAAAACTACAAGACAGTGATGATGTGGAACATTTTCTGACCACCTTTGAGAGACTGGCAGAAGTATACAGGTGGCCAAGAGAAGACTGGGCCATTCATCTGATTCCCTTGCTCACTGGAAAAGCGAGAAGTGCTTTTGTCGCCATGGCACCTGCCTTCACCTCTGACTATGACAGAGTCAAAGAGGTAATTCTCAAGAAATATGAGATTAATCCAGAAACATATAGACTGAGATTTCGTTCATTGAACACCGCCGCTGAGGAGTCCCCAACAGAGTTGTACATTCGCTTAAAAGACTTGTTCTCAAAGTGGGTTCAGTTAGATGTGAGCAGTAAAACCGAGATGATGGAAACCTTGGTATTGGAGCAGTATATGAGAGTGCTGTATCCGGAGGTGAGGATCTGGGTGAAGGAGAGAAATCCCAGTACTGCAGGAGAAGCAGCTGACCTGGTAGAGTCCTATATAGCAGCGCGGAAGGGATCTTCTGGGATCTTTCGGTACTCTGGTGTCTTCCGGAGGCGAGAGGTAGGTCTGTGGGGTCAGGGGGTAGTTCGTTCTCTCAAAGTCAAGCCCAAAGTTTTAAAGTCACTGACCCAAAGCCTTCACTGCCAGTAGTCACACGTCCGATATTGCCTAGAGGCGATATAGTATGTTATAATTGTGGAGAGGTAGGACACACTAGCCCACATTGCCCGGTGAGAAAACCCAAAGCTGCCAGTTTGTGTTATGTGCCCCAGTCTAGCCCTAAGGTAGTGGTGAAGCCGGATAAGGAGCCCACTATTTCCGTGTTATTGAATGGTAAGCTGCTGACGGCGTTGGTAGATACAGGATGTACACGTACGTTAGTACAGTCACAATATATAGCTAGAGAGTCATGGACCGAGGAAACCGTAACGGTTTGTTGTGTACATGGGGATAAGTCAGAATTACCTACTGCTGAGGTGTATTTGGAGGTTAACAAGCAGTCATTTTTGATGAATGTAGGTGTTACCACAAACCTGCCCTATCCTGTCTTGCTAGGAACTGATATGCCCATATTAGCAGACTTGGTGCAGGAGACAGCTTGGTGTGGGATAGTTACTAGAGCACAGGCGCAAAAGTATACCCGGGTAGCACAAACTGAAGATTCGATAGATGGCGACCTTCAGGAGATGCCATTTTTTCTGGAAGAAAGTCTAGCTGAAGAAGGGTTGTCTGAGGAAGATAGATTGGACAAACGCAGGAAAAAAGTGGCAGATTTGATGGATAGCTCAGAACAGACAAAGTTTGAGTGGGAAGAACCAGAGATTGAGTCAGAGTTTGTCATACCCAGTGAATTAGGACAGCTTCAGAAAGAGGATGCTACCTTGTCTGAATGTTTTGGGAAAGTTGGCAAAGATGCAACTGTGAGTTCATTGTATGGTGAGACATTTAGGATGGAACAAGGTCTTCTTTACAGACAGAGTGAAGAGGAAGGTTCGCAGCTAGTAGTACCCAAAGCTCAGCGCAGAAAGGTGTTAGAGCTCAGCCATTCAATTCCTTGGTCAGGTCATATGGGATTCATGAAGACATTGAGTAGAGTTTCCAAACGGTTTTATTGGCCCGGTATGTACACCGAAGTAAAAGAGTATTGCAAAACTTGTCCTGAGTGTCAGTTAGCAGTTGGTAAGACACCTGCAAAGGCACCTCTTATTCCGATACCTGCAGTAGATACACCTTTTGAGAGGATAGGGGTGGACATTGTTGGACCTGTGGAGAGAAGTCAGAAAGGGAACCGTTTTATCTTGGTGGTTTGTGATTATGCAACCAGATACCCTGAGGCTTACCCTTTAAGAGACGTTACTGCAAAACAGATTGCAGCTGCACTGCTAAACTTCTTCTCACATGTAGGCATTCCTAAAGTAGTTTTGACTGACCAAGGCCCCAATTTTATGAGTCGTACCCTAAAACAAGTCTATCAGTTACTGGGCATTAAGAGAGTCCGGACTACTCCGTATCACCCCAGACTGATGGTCTGGTAGAAAGATTTAATCAGACCTTAAAAGGCATGTTGAAGAAGTTTGTGTCTGAAAATGGAAAAGACTGGGACAAATGGCTGCCTTACCTTTTGTTTGCTTACCGTGAAGTTCCTCAAGCATCCACCGGGTTTTCGCCTTTTGAATTACTGTTTGCTCACCAGATCCGGGGTCCATTGGACGTTTTGAGAGACAGTTGGGAAGCCAGTGACAAGCCTACCAAGCAGAACATTCTTTCGTACATCCTCAAAATGAGAGAGAAGTTGCAACTGGCATCCGCCCGGGCACGAGAGAGCGTGCAAGAGTCACAAGTGAAACAGAAGATATGGTATGACCAGAAGGCCAGGTCCCGAACTTTCCAAGCAGGAGAGCAAGTGTTGTTGTTACTTCCAACGTCAGAGAACAGACTGTTGGCCAAATGGCAAGGCCCATACCAAGTGAGGAAGAAAGTTGGTCCAGTAACGTATGAAATAGAAATGCCGTCCAGAAATAAACCTTTGCAGACTTTTCACGTCAATATGTTGAAGAAGTGGCACAGTCCGTCTGCACAGCCAGAACCAGTAAAAGCGGAGGTGAAGGAGCTCTTGGTAAGGGCAGTACAGGAAGAGGACGAAGTAGAGGAGCAGTTCTTGCCTGTTGGTGGAAGTGAGTACCCTTTAAATCTTCAGCATTTGACAGTGGAACAAAGAAGTCAGTTGCAAAATTGTATACCTGAGCAGCTGTTCCAGGACACACCTGGGAAGACAGATCTGGTACAACATCACATTTATTTGAAGGATGTGAAACCGATCAGGCAACCAGTGTATAGAGTTCCAGAAAGGCTGGTGCCCATCATGAAGCAAGAGTTGGAAATTATGCAGAAACTAGAGGTCATAGAACCATCAGTCAGCGAGTGGAACAACCCCATTGTGCTGGTGCCAAAAAAAGATGGGTCTCTAAGGTTCTGTTTGGACTTCAGAAAACTCAATTCGGTGAGCAAATTTGATCCTTACCCTATGCCCAGAGTGGACGATTTAATTGAAAAGCTTGGCAGTGCACAGTACCTCACAACTCTTGATTTGTGTAAAGGCTATTGGCAAGTGCCCTTAAGTCCAGACAGTAAAGAGTTTACAGCGTTCAAGACTCCGTTTGGGCACTATCAATTCCGCGTGCTTCCTTTCGGGCTACATGGGGCTCCTGCGACTTTTCAGAGGATGATCGATCAGATCCTTAGGGGAACTGAGAAGTACGCAGCGGCATACTTGGATGACATTGTTATCTACAGTAGGACATGGCAGGGTCATCTAATACATCTCAAGGAGGTGTTAACTCGAATAAAGAATGCTGGTCTTACTATTCGCTCGGACAAGTGCACGATAGCTAAGGAAGAGACCTGCTATCTTGGTCATGTGCTGGGGCATGGAGTCATACGCCCTCAGGTTGGGAAGATTGAGGCCATTAAACAGGCTGAACGGCCTGTAACCAAGAAGCAAGTAAGGTCGTTCCTTGGCCTGGTGGGGTGGTATAGACGTTTTATCCCAAACTTTTCTGGAAAAGCCGTAGCCCTTACTGAGCTCACAAGAAAGAACAAACCCAACAAGCCTAAGTGGACTGCAGACTGTGAGCGTGCTTTTATGGACTTGAAGGATGCTTTATGTGAAGAGTCAGTGTTGCAGAGTCCGGAGTTTGACCAAGTTTTTACAGTACAGACTGATGCTTCACAATTTGGCCTTGGGGCTGTACTTTTGCAGGGAGAGCAAGGACACTTGAGACCCATAGCTTTTATCAGCAGGAAACTCCTTCCACGAGAGACACGGTATTCAACCGTAGAGAAGGAATGCCTGGCGGTCAAATGGGCCTTGGACTCTTTCAGGTACTACCTCATGGGTAGGAGGTTTAAATTAGAGACTGATCATCGGGCACTGGTTTGGCTGGGCCGAATGAAAGACACGAATGCCCGTATAACACGGTGGTTCCTGGCTCTACAGCCATTTGACTTTGAGGTTGTCTATCGGACTGGCTCGGAAAACTGCACCGCAGATTTCCTCTCCAGGACACCACGAGTGGTGTCTGGGGAAGGGGGAGGAAATGTCACAGGGTAAGCCTGCAACTGTGCATGGACTACACACACACATAAACATGCACGTTACGCGCATACACCGGCGTCATGTATTACAGTCTGTTAGCCAACATATATTTATGTATGCATGGACCTGTGTAACATTCAATATCATTGTGTTGTAAACGTGTTGTATGATGGTCTGTGTGTAGCTTTATCTGAGTTCTGACCACTAGCAACCGTAATACGAGTGCATATGATTATGCTAATAGAAGTGTTTTTTCTCATACGGAAATAAATCACCACCACGAGTATTTGATTTACATATTTTATTGAATAAAGTGGAAGAGATATAGATGATGCTTACCATGTTTTGATGAGTTGTTTGCCAAATCTGCTCGGTTGGACATCCGATCTATTTATAGGTCTTGTGTCCGCGCCAACTTGAGGCGCGTTCATGTGAGTGACGTCACCGGAGAGTTTATTCTCATAGTTTCTTGAGTTATGGGTTTTCTTTGAATATATATATATATATATATATATATATATATATATATATATATATATATATATATATATATATATATATATATATATATATTTGTGGATATGATTTATTATATACATGCTTATTTGTATTTATTACTTTTGTTATTGTTTTTGTTTTCTTTATTATGTATTCCTGTAAAGTGTGTGAAATGTGTTACCTTCCAGGTGGTATGTTCCAGAGTAGGAGGAGCCAGGCCTATAAAATGACTCCAGAAAGTTAGTAGGATAGTTCAGAGATAGGAGGTGAAGGAGAGGTCTAGGCAGACCATGGACAGTTTGTGAGTTTGCAACTGGAGACTCTGGGAAAGTACTACTTGTGTAGTGCATTTGCACATACAGGTCAGGTTATGTTTTTTTTTTACATAGATTGATTTGACCTTATGTTTGTGCAGTTATATATTCGGTTGCATCTAAGTTTTTGTTTTTGTTTTTCTGTTTTTCTTCTTACCAATTCTGAGTGACTGTCACTATGCACCGCAATAAAAGCACTGTTAACCCTGACCCACTGTTTCCTCTGTCAATGGGAGCCTCCAACCGCTCAAGGCGTTCATAACAGTATCTATTCCATTAAGTACTAGTACTTATTCATTTGCGACTGGTGCTTATTCTTTAGTACTAGTTCCTATTCTTTAGATACTAGTGCTTATTCTTTAGATATTCTTTTGAATATGTATTAGTAGCTAATGAATACGTACTGATATCTATTTAATAGGTACTAGTATGTAATGACTTTGTAGCGAACCTACATAATAATAATATACATAAAATGTATTTAAGGGGGCCGGAAGGCCAATTTAGCTCAAAGGGAATGATTCATCGATTTGCAATGAATCATTGACCGAATCACTATGGAACCGAGCAAATGACTCGTTTAGAGTTCATTTGAACGGGCCGTAATTTAAACCTTGGCAACAGATATAAATATCCAATCTATAGTGAAACACTATGTATTAGCAAGGTAACTTTAGATCGGCAGTACAAGGCATTAAATGTGTAAGCAAAACACAAGACAAATATCTTTTCAAATATATGGACGACTTTATTAACTATTCTAAACACATAAAACTAAGGTCTAAACAATCACACACACACATTCATACAAGGCGCAAAGGAAGAGAGAGAAAGAGTGAGTTTTCAGAGTGAGAGGCACTTGTAAGACATAAACCTGAACGAACCACCAAGCATTAATTTACCTTCGTTTCTTAGACAGGTTATTACATGTACATTAAAAAGCACCAGGTCAGTTACAGTCTGGAGTACTTGCTTGTCTTTGCGTTGCTTAGGCCAGGGAATTCCCTATTTGAGGTGCTTCGTCAAAGGGGTTTCCCGGCTGCGTGGCTGGTTGTCTTTGGAGTGCCTGGCTGGAGTTTCTGAACCGCCGGTCACGTGATGTGTTGGCGGATGGATGAACAAGAGTCTTTACAGTTCGAAGTGCGTTGCAGGAGAGACGTGTAAACGAACTTTACAGCAAAACTTAACTTAGAACGAGACTTTTAACGAGAAAATAAAATAAAGGAAGAAAGGAAAGTAAGAGATGAGATGGCTTGAATGAAGCTGTTTAAACTCCGATCTTGATGGGTTTGTCTGCTGGTCTAATTTAACTTGGTCTGGTCGATGTAAAAGCGTACGAACATGAACACTCTCTTGCTGTTTGATCATAGAGAGAGGCACAAACTTAATTTAACACAGAACCGAACTGCCGAACCGAACCTGAACTGCTCTCTGAACGGCTCTCTGGACTGAACTGCCTTGTTCGGGTCTTTAACTTAAAGTTAGTCCAACCTCTTTTGGAGAATTCTGGCCAATTGGACAATGGCATCATCTTAGGAGGTGGGCCTCGTTCCTTCTCATCGTAAATCAGGCGGTATCTATGATCTGCTTGCTCTCCAACACTAAGCAGAGAGAACAAGAGATCACAGTTTAACATTATAGATTATTATAATCATACAAAGCATTTTACACAGATTTCAAACAAGCCATCTTAAGAATTAAGGGCATACGATTATTTCGATTGGAAGCATGATACTCGTTCATTCATACACACAGTTATAATCATCATTACATGATTTATATGGAACCTAAGCATAATACAAACATGAATTGTAGGAAAACAAGAATTATGATGTTTGATTATGAGTCCACTGAGCATTGTTCTGTGTGATTTGTTTTCTGCAGAATGTGCAGAATTAATGTAGTTTGGTATGTAAAGTGTAAAAGTCTTTCTGGTCTCTGAATGAAAGCGTGGTCTGTTAAATAACTCTGTCCTGTTTAGCAGTGGTGATGCTGAGGGAGGTCAAAGGTGGTCAGGCCTGTTTGACCATTTGTGAGGAGATTTGTCTTGGTTAAGAATGAACAGTGACAAGTTCTTCCTGCTTTGGCTTATCCCTTTATGGCCTGCGGAGCCCTAAAAGTCCTTTCTGAGGGGGTTTTGGAGGCCATAAAAATCTCCTCTGGAGGGGGTTTAGACAATTTGGAGCCAGTGTTGTGACTTAGGAATGTGGTGTTAAAATCCGGAATGCTGAATCACATTTGAATGAAGCCCATGAGAGATTAGAAAGATTAATTTGTGTTTGGTTCATCCGTAAATTCTCTACAACTTAGAACTAGTATTTATTGAATAAATACTAGTATCTATTAATAGGTGCTATTATCTAAAATGTCATTTTCTCTCTCTCTTTTTCTGAGCCAATATGGCAAGCCGTTTTAACATTTAATCATTTTAACCTACTAGTCTCTATTTTCATGCTACTAGTACTTATTTTTTAGATATTAGTATCTATTCCATTAAGTACTAGTACTTATTCATTAGCGACTAGTGCTTATTCTGTTTAGAATATTCAAAGTGCTTATTCAATTTGTATGCTTATTTATATTTTCATAGCAGAAAATCAGATTTTTCTGCTTATTCAATATTGCATCTAAAATGTAAGTGACTTGACGTGTGTGTGTGTGTGTGTGTGTGTGTGTGTGTGGGGGAGTGAGAGAGAGAGAGAGAGAGAGAGAGAGAGAGAGAGGAGAGAGAGAGAGAGAGAGAGAGGAGAGAAGAGAGAGGAGAGAGAGAGAGAGAGAGAGAGAAGAGAGAGAGAGAGGAGGAGAGAGAGAGAGAGAGATTGTGTCTGTTACAGTGACAAGAGTTTTTAAGCCTTGTCTTTTTGGATATATATATTTTTTTATAAAAAAAAAAGTGCATACAACCCATGTATTTTAAATGTATTGTTTGCTTTAAATTAAATTAAGATTGTATGTTTGGTAATTGAACCTAAATAAATGTAAAATTAATGTGCTATATTTCAGATGTTATTTCTGTATTAAATAAAAAATCCCGAATAATCCAGACCAACCAGAGCACACTATGTCTACAACATCATCAGTGCTGAAGCTGAACTACCAAAGCCGTTTGGCAGATAGCGAGCAGATATTTTGTGTCACGTCGTGCACAATAACCCTAAAGGCACCAGGGTGGCGGTGCCGCCGGCTTTTATATATATATATACATATATATATATATATATATATATATATATATATATATATATATATATATATATATATATATATATATATATATATATAAATATAGCTGCGAGCAGCGATGAAGGGCCAAAGCCGGCGGTACCGCCACCCTGGTGCACCAGGGTTGCGGTGCCACCGGCTTGGGCCCGTAATCGCTGCTCGCAGCTATATTTATTATTGGCTTCTGTAGATGGACATCAGACTTTTTTCAAGCTATTGTTATCCAATTGTTTGGCCTTCAAACACCTTTCATAATAGGCCTACACGGGTCGAGCGGGCCAAGTAGCCCAAAAAAAAAAAAAAATTCATTCAATCGAGGGTGGATGACAGATAAATCATTATATTGATGTTGACATGATATGTTGTAGAAATAAAACCCCGTTTTTTAACCAAGACCTCGTGCTTCGTGTTGACTACTGGAGGGAGCTACACTATACATTATCCCGCTTATTACATGGCTACCTACCAAATAAATCAATAATTTGACTCAAAATATTAATTTAAAAAGGAATTCATTGATTTAAAAACGATTTATATGGCTTCCGGTAATGAAAACAGTCCATTCCGTCTCTACGGTTAGAATCCTGCTTCCATGGCAACGCTCTGTTTTTTCACGGACCTTCGCGGGGTTTACACGTCATCCACCAATTAGATGAATCAGTGTGGGATTGTGGGATTGTTCAGGATTGTGGGTAATGAAGTACTTATCCAAGACATTGCGAATAAAAGGCATTTATCTCAAAACAAGGTTAGTGCCCCATGAACTTTTGGCGTTTATATGAGCATATACAATCGCTTAGTACAGCCGTAGCTGGTTTTAAGTCTACCATGTATGGTTACGTTTTTATGGCTTATATCCCAAATGTCAATGGAGAAATTGTATTGATTTTTTACTTCCGGCACCGGCTGTGGGCGGGACTGTGATGCTCTATAGATGATTGAATCCGTGACAGTAACAATGAATTATTTAGATAAGTGGACAGTGCGCATATGAACGCGCAGAGTCAGAGGAGCCCCGGTCGCGCGCGATCTCACCGTCTTCAAACAACACGAGCGCAATGCTCTCTCTCCCTCGCGCATATCAATATACGATAATAAAAGGTAGGAAGACCGATTGTGTTATAGATCAGTAGTTTGTTCAAATAAAGTGTTTGATTAGTTAGCAAGTACATGTTCATGAAAGGCATAATACAAATTGTATGGGTAGCTGCTAATAAAACGGTTAAACTGACTGCACAAAGCTCTTTTGTAGCTGTCAAATGGTGTTGCTATTGGACACTTAATTGTAGGGCTGTCACTTTTGAGAAAAATCACATTCGAATATATTCGAATATCTACGAGTAAAATGTAAAAGTTAATGAACAACCTCGATCCATCAGGAAACGCCACATATGGTCGCTGAATTTAACTGCGCTTCATGAAGAGTTTCTCTTTTGCGTGAAGAAGCCGTTCGCCGGAGATGTGTTAAAAGATAGTGGAGTATTCATGATTCATGATACACACATTCATACCAGTATAATAATCCTCCTGGCGCCGGGTCTGGGTGAGTAATTTACTCTCTTACCTTTGTTCTTTGACACTTTAAGACCAGCCGTTGTTGCTGACAGAGACGCGATCTGACCACACAGAGATGGATCTGACACGCGTCCCATTTTCTCACAAATCTCTACGTTCATTTAAGGCTTTATTTAAATAATTTAAGACTGCTCTTACATTCATTTGACATAATATGTGTGTTATGGTTTGTTCAAGCCGAAAGAGAACTCGATACTTACACGCGTCTTTTCTGTGGGTCGTGTGTGTGTGTGTGTGTGTGTGTGTGTGTGTGTGTGTGTGTGTGTGTGTGTGTGTGTGTGTGTGTGTAATAGGCAGGAATTATAGCGCGGTTTCTTTTGTCTTGTCTTTATCTTCCATTTTCAAAACAAGCTGGCTATATTGGCTATTATTCGCTTGATTTGGTCATGGGCCGACGCTACAATACGTTTAGAGCGGCCGCTACTGGATGAGATGGCAAACAATAAATAAAAAGCAAATGATAGACTGTAAAAAATGCGCAAAACATGGCACTTTAAAAACCGGATAGTTTATTTATAGTTCGATTTCGGTTATTTCACGTCATATTCGAATGCATATTCGAATATCGAATAAAAAGTGACAGCCCTACTTAATTGTGATTATTGCTAGGGATGTCCCGATCCGATCAAGTGATCGGAAATCGGGCCCGATCACGTGGTTTCAGACTCGATCGGAATCGGACGTCAACTCCCGATCAGGACTCGGATATATATGTATATTAGGGGTGTAACGGTACATGTAGGCCTATTCGTATTGGACCGTTTCGGTACGAGGCTTCCGGTTCAGTACGCATACAAACCAAACCAGGTCCTTGGATCATTTTTACTGCCGACAAAATCCGCGCTGGCGTGAATACACAACGTTGCGCAACATCAAATTACGAACGTAATGAAAGCGGAACGAAACTGCGCTACTGATAGACCTACTGCGTTATCAGTTCGGACCAACAACATCTGTGCAGCGCGCGATCTTGATCAAGCGACACTGTTACTACACAGCACTATTAGAGATCCAGTCAATAAAGCATTTGAATTCGCCACTGAAGTAATAACATCGCTGCGAGATCTAATAAGCAGCATTCAAATGTATCCGTTATTAACCGTAGATCTCTATTATCTCTATAGCGCTGACGTGGAAACCAGGAGAAACATTGTGCCGTGAATGAACTAGTTATAGGCTTTAAGTCCACAGATCAGCAACATTCACCATGGATTTAATATAGTAACACTCACTGTAGCCATGGAAGTTTGGCTGGAATAGTGAAATGCTTTCAAGTACCTCACATATCTTTTCCCAGCACTTCAAAACTCAAATATTATCTAAATATTATATATATAAATATATTTAAATGTGATGACCAAAACATTATTTGTTCATCCTTCAAAGATTACCCCCATTTTTAAACCTGAAAGTTTCAAGATGTAGGAAATCTCAAACTTATTTAAAAATATTTTTTCTTTTAACAAATAGGCATTTCTTTCTTTTTACTGTATTGAAAACGTACCGAACCGTGACACCACTGTATCGTATCGAACTGAACCGTGAATTTTGTGAACCGTTACACCCCTAATGCATATTCTCATAATTATTTTATACACTTATTTTTTTTTTTTTTTTTTTTTATTTGTTTACATGCCTGCGGCTATTTTAAAGTTGAGGTGCTATTGTTTTTATATTAGACTTTTTTTATATTTATTGTTGCACTAAAGTCCAAAAGTGAATAATTTATGTTATCTATTACTTGATTGTTCAAGCTACCTTACAGAAATGCTGTTTGTTAACAGAGTTTTTGAATGTTAAAATAAGGTGAATTAAATAACAAATAAGGAACATCCTGGATCTGTTTTTTCGCTCTTCTTTATTCTTTTTTTAATGTAGTATAGAAGTATCGGATCGGGACTCGGTATCGGTAGATACTCAAAATCAAATGACTCGGACTCGAGGGCAAAAAAACCTGATCAGGACATCCCTAATTATTGCTGCTCTGAGGTTTCTTATAGTCTACTGTTTACTGTTTTATCGTTTTTGTCTTTTTGAAGAAGCTCTTGCCTCGGAGAAAACAACACGGGAATAGCGACAATTGTGCATATCAATAAGTACTTATAGGGCTTGTATTACAACCTGTCGGCAATTTTCTACATCCTTTTGTGAACGTCGTTTTACACTTGTATGCTGCACAGCGGGTCATCTTAAAAGTGCCGTCAGAGCTACCGATCTCTGTATAACGGCCGTCGGTGCCCTCTGCTGGTAGGGAATCGTAAGATGGCCGCTCGAACACTTCCGGTGGCTTCACTGCCTGGTGGCAGTTTAGAACGTCATGAGCTATCCAGTCATTATATAGATCAGTGGATAGAACCCGTATCCTTTCAGTGATACGAGTGTAAATAAGACGATTGACAGGCGAGACCACGTGTGCAATGCTAGCGGGCTAACGTTAAAGCTAGTAACGGAAGTTCGCAAAGTTGGATATAACTAGCGATATCAAAGCAATCCGGTTGTTTTTTATAAAGAATAGTATCGGAGATATGTTCACACGCTGGAAAAGTAGAATGCTCGTTTATAAACGTGTAAAGAAGAAAATCAAGGATTTATGAATCAATTCGACGGAGCTCCAAACTCAAACAACGCGCTCAGAATGTGATTCAAATGAGCTGTTGTTACACATAGGTGGTAAATGATTCAATTTCCAATTGTTTGAGATGAGCAGACCAGTACCTCCACCCCTTCCAGTCAGACGAGGGGTGTGTGAGAAAGTGAATAGGAAAGCAATAGGAAAAGAGAAAATGGTACTAGAAGACATTGGAAGGGTACGCAGGTTGTTAGGATTGTAATGCCTCTGACGTGTGACATTGGATTTACGCATGTTAGTAATAGTAGGGATTAGAAGACACATGGTGTAAGAGCTCACAAACAGAAAGATCAGTTGAAAGTTGATTAGAAAAGAGAGGAAACGATAAAACAAATAACGAGAAATTACTACTGAAGTGCCTTGCCGGTGGAGTCGCACATATATAGTCATTGGTCTTTACACTCTTCATTCTTCACGATGAGGGCTTCACACCGCCGCTACCGCGGAGCACTAAACCTATTTATACACGCCTAATACCTGATTGTTGAATACAGCTGGCCACACCCCACTGTTTAACCTATCTGAGGGTTGTCCCTCCCTAAAAATATCATTAAAATATGTGTATTGTAAATAAAAGAATGATATATACTTAAAATAATTGTGTAAGTAGTAAAACAATGCAAATGCAAACGGGGCAACAACAAAAAAACGTTTTAAACATTTTGAGTCCCCCTCCCTTGCCTCACAGTGCTTTGGTCCGCTGTCTGCTCCCCTTTTACCAACACGCAGTCCGGTGGGAGAGAACAATATTTTTTACAGTAGTTCTATGTGTTTAGCTTGTTTAACACCGTAGTAGCTAACGTTATATGCCTCACACACACCCATATCGTGTAACGGTATGTGATGTAATCTTTTAGATTAACGTTAGACTAGTGCGGGTGCACAGTTAGATTTCCTGCTTTCAATGTGTGATTTAGTCGGTTTATATAATTTAATATAGTTAATCCAATCTATATCACACAAAGAGTGCCGTTTTTCTCCAGATATTAGCATGATAAAAAATGTGATTTTGATTTGATACAAGTTTAATAAACAAGAAGTTAATATTAAGTGACTTACATTTTAGACACCATATTGCCTGTTTTAGCTCTATTTCACCATCGAAACTAGTTGAAACTAAGCCACAGCACTGTATCTGTGTCTCTGAGAAACACACCGAGGCGTTTCATGAATCAGCTTTTTGAATGTGGCTACGTCTACATTAATCCGGATAAATTTGAAAACGGAGTTTTCGTTTAAAAATGCTCTCCGTCCACACTAGCGTTTTCAGGCGTTTTCAGACGTTTCAGTGTGGATGAGAAACTTATAAATTCACCTTACTGCGCATGCGTGAAACCTCACAAAAGCTCACTGAGATGATACAGATGGAAAAATAAATAAAGGTATCGCGCAATTCTTCTAACGTGATAATTTTATTTAGCAAAATATCTCACCATTCACTGATGCATCCAGGTCGCACTCAGTCAACATATGTTTGGTCTAAAACGCGACTGCTCTCCTGTATTGACGCAGGACAGCAAATGTGAGTACATTTTCTGTCATCTTTGCAGTAGGCTACTGTGATATGAAGAGTGTGGAAAGTAACATATTTTAGCAACATTGTAAAAGTGAATCGCACATAACAGGCACAATAATACCGGTAAACATGAATATCTATTGGTACAACATGGATCACATGACTAAACTTACGTCATCGTTTTCAAATACCTCCGGCTTCACAGTCCACACTACAACGCGAAAACGGAGTTTTCAAATTTATCCACTTTGGAGAGCGTTTTCCAAAAGCTACGTTTTCGTTGACTTAAAACGCCGTTTCAGTGTGGACGGAAGGCCAAAACGGAGAGAAAAAATATACGTTTTCAAATGAAAACGTATTAGTGTGGACATGGCCTGAATCAGTTGAATCTCAATGACTCACTCATTAACAGTGTCTTGCTGCCACCTACTGGCGGTTTTAACATTTAAAGTATGAATATCATTATTCAACGTTTAAAACATCAAAATATCATTTATGTCTGTGTAAAAGCATCTAAATGCCATTTCAAACGCAGCTTCTGTTTCCTCTCCATTGCAAAGATTTTGTTGATACTTATTTAATTTGATTGGTAACAGCCCTATTGTGTCTTATTATTATAATTTAATTGGAATAAATGTATGATATTGACACAAAAGATGATGCATGCAAATAATTAGGTTAAAATTAAATTTATAAAGGTAAAAATGCAAATGAAAGGTAAAAAACGTCTCGGTTACTGATGTAACCCTCGTTCCCCGAAGGAGGGAACGGGAGACGTGACGTCGACGTGACGACGTTAGGGGATCACTTCAGGGAGCCCTATCAACTTCGAGTGTCTACAGAACAAGCCAATGAACGTTGGCGTGCGTGAAACGCGTCACGCGCCCCGCCCCGCAGCGCGGGTATAAACAGGAAGCGGACGCACGCACTCATTGTTTTTCGCTGAGGAGCCGAGATAGAGACGGCCGTACAGCGATGGTCAGCAACTGTGGCGGTGGGACGTCACGTCTCCCGTTCCCTCCTTCGGGGAACGAGGGTTACATCAGTAACCGAGACGTTCCCCTTCAGTCGCTCACGTTCGACGTGACGTCGACGTGACGACGTTAGGGGATCCCATGGAAAACGCCATCGGTTGCTGCCACATCCAGCGCCCTACGGAAGGCTCTCAGACCCCCAATGGCTGGGGCGGAAGACCTGCGTAGAGGGAGTTCAACTGCTGTTCCATATACCCACACCGTGAACTCTTGGATAACACTGGGAAAGCGTGCCTTTCCAGGGGAGAGGGACGCTGCGGAGCCACATCCTGCCCGAAGGGAGGTAACATGTGGAGGATACACATATGGACTGGCCAGAAGGGCAGTGCAACATATGGAATGTCACTGGGGTGGCTCCAGCCTGAGAAGGGGGAGGCTACACCAGCCAGTGACGGCAGAGCGGACTCTGCCAGGGGAAAGACACGGGCTCACCGCAGGGAGCTGGTCGTGGAAGAATACTCATATGGGATCGCCGCAGGAATCACCACATATGGAACCCAGCCTAGCACAAGTTACACAAGCATACGAGCACTAGGCCTGGCGTCGGACGCTCCGCAACGTCCGACTGCCGAAGGGGTGCGGAGGACTCACAGGGTTCGCCTGAGTGGGGAACTCGACTGGAGCAAAAAACGCACGTATCTGCTCCATGTGGAGGGGAGTGGCGCAGCAAGCCGACACAAGAGTGGAAACTTCGGTGTTACCGGCTGGTTGAAGCGAGCACACAGGAAGAAACCGGCTCAACACGTAGGCTATAAAACCTAGCGAGCGTGTTAGGTGTCGCCCAGCCCGCAGCTCTACAGATCTGTCAGCGAGGCGCCGTGTGCCAGCGCCCAAGAAGAAGCGACACCCCTAGTGGAGTGGGCTCTCAACCCGGGCGGGCAAGGCACGCCTTGGGCTTCGTAAGCCAAGGCGATGGCATCCACTATCCATGGGCCATCCTCTGCTTGGAGACAGCCTTTCCCTTCTGCTGGCCTCCGTAACAGACGAAGAGCTGATCTGAGGTCCTGAGGCTTTGCGTTCTGTCCACGTACAGACGCAGAGCGCGGACGGGACAGAGAAAAGCCAGGGCTGGGTCTGCCTCCTCCGAAGGCAGCGCTTGCAGGTTCACCACCTGGTCCCGGAAGGGAGTGGTAGGAACCTTGGGCGCGTATCCGGGCCGGGGTCTCAGGATCACGTGAGAGTTAGCCGGGCCGAATTCCAGGCACGATTCGTCGACCGAAAATGCATGCAGGTCCCCTACCCTCTTGATGGAGGCCAATGCAACCAGGAGTACTGTTTTACAAGACAGAACTTTTAACTCAGCTGACTGCAAAGACTCAAAGGGTGGTCTCTGAAGTGCCGAAAGGACCAGAGACAAGTCCCAAGAGGGTATAGAGAGTGGGCGAGGAGGATTTTAGTCTCCTTGCTCCCCTCAGGAACCTGACGATCAGGTCATGCTTTCCCAACGACTTGCCTTCAACTGCATCGTGATGTGCGGCAACGGCGGCAACATACACTTTAAGGGTGGAGGGAGACAGCCTTCGCTCCAACCCGTCCTGCAGGAAGGAAAGCACGGCTCTGACCGAGCAAGTTCGGGGGTTCTCCTCGTGAGAAGAACACCATTCAACGAATAGGTTCCACTTCAAAGCATAGAGGCGCGTCGTAGAGGGGGCTCTAGCTGAAGTGATGGTGTCAACTACCGCTGGGGGTAGGTCACCTAGAACCTCCGCGTCCCGTCCAGGGACCAGACATGGAGTTTCCAGAGGTCCGGACGCGGGTGCCAGAGGGTGCCCCGTCTCTGAGAGAGCAGGTCCTCCCTCAGAGGAATGGGCCAGGGAGGGGCTGTCGCGAGGAGCACTAGTTCGGGGAACCAGGTCCGGTTGGGCCAATACGGCGCAACTAACACGACCTGCTCCTCGTCCTCCCTGACTTTGCACAAGGTCTGTGCAAGAAGGCTCACTGGGGGAAACGCATAGCTGCGTAGGCCCGGGGGCCAGCTGTGTGCCAGAGCATCCGTGCCGAGGGTCCCCTCGGTCAGGGAATAGAACAACTGGCAGTGAGACGTGTCCGGGGCGGCAAACAGATCTACCTGTGCGGTCCCGAAGCGCCTGAAAATCAGCTGGACCACCTGGGGATGGAGTCGCCATTCTCCCGGTAGCACCTGCTGCCGTGAGAGCTCGTCGGCTGCACGGTTGAGCAGGCCAGGAATATAAATGGCACGAAGCGACCTCAGATGCTTCTGACTCCAAAGGAGGAGATGGCGGGCGAGTTGTGACATGCGGCGGGAGCGTAGACCACCCTGACGGTTGATGTACGCAACGGTCGCAGTGCTGTCCGTACGGACCAGTACATGCTTGCCACGAAGCGGCGTTGCCCGTTGTACGTGGCCCCCCAGCCGGTGGCAGAGGCATCCGTGGTGACCACAGAGTGCCTGGACACTTGTTCTAGGGAAACACCTGCCCGCAGGAACGAAGGGTCTGACCACAAGCTGAGAGTTTGGCGACAGTGCGGAGTCACTTGGACCCGGCACGAGCCGCTCTGCCACGCCCATCTCGGGACTCGATCGTGGAGCCAGTGTTGGAGCGGTCTCATATGAAGCAATCCGAGCGGCGTTACGCGGGCTGCAGATGCCATATGCCCCAGGAGCCTCTGAAACAGTTTCAGTGGAGCCGCTGTTCTGCGTCTGAGCGTGCTCACGCAGTTCAACACTGACTGGACGCGGGCCTTGGTGAGGCGCGCTGTCATGTTGATCGAGTCCAACTCCACACTGGGAAAAGAGATCCTCTGCCCGGGGGTGAGTTTGCTCTTTTCCCAGTTGACCCGAAGCCCTATGGCTGAGGTGACTGAGCACCATGTCCCTGTGTTCGCACAACTGCTCTCTCGACTGGGCGAGAATAAGCCAGTTGTGACAGGGCCAGCCCGAAGGGTAAGACTTTGTACTGATATGCCCGTCCCTCGAACGCAAAGCGAAGAAACGGTCTGTGTCAAGGGAGAATCGAGACATGAAAGTACGCGTCCTTCAGGTCGATCGCTGCAAACCAATCTTGGGGACGGATGCATTTGTAAATGCGTTTCTGCGTAAGCATCTTGAACGGGCAGTCTGTTGAAGGGACCGGTTCAAGACACGCAGGTCCAAGATTGGCCGTAACCCACCGCCTTTCTTGGGTACAATGAAGTACGGGCTGTAGAGGCCGGTCTTCATATCGGCTGGAGGGACCGGCTCGATCGCGTCCTTCGCCAGTAGGACTGCGATCTCTGCCCTGAGCACAGGGGCACTGTCCGCCAGAACACGGGTGAACAGAACGCCCCTGAATACAGGGGGACGCCGGGCGAACTGAATCGCATAGCCGAGTCTGACAGTACGGATGAGCCAGCGAGACGGGCTGGGAAGCGCTAGCCAGGCTCCCAGACACCGCGCAAGCGGAATCAACGGCACCACAGACATACCCGGGGTGGGGCAGCGCGGCGGAATGCAGGGACCCGACTCGGACGGCATAGCGGCCCGGAGTGGGGTCTGAGTGTGTGGTGCAACACGTACCTGCTTCCGTCGAATGGCAGAGTGAGTGTGCGGAAGCGTCAGTGCATCCAGAACACAGCCACTGCTGCTCGCTGGCGAAGAAGAGGGGCTCGAGGGTGACAAGGCATAACGTCGTCGACCGCCAAGCGCGCCCTCTTGGGACCCAGAGGTTTCAGAATTGCTCTTTAGTTGAAAATGAGGGTACCACTGGCCCGTGGGTCAGTGGCGGAACAGAAAAGGAAACAAAGATTCTCCACCCGGCCCTCCACCGGGGGAAGGAGCGGTGCCTTCACCACCTCCTGAAGAGCAACTTGATTCACTCTGGGTCGCCCGTCTCAGGGTCGTTAGAACCTGCGCTTGCCTCCTGGTTTGGCAGCGGGCTGGACGGGCATGGTCAACTTCCTCGGAGGTCGACCTCGGCGACGAGCGGACGGAGGAGCTGCGGCCGGCGGACGGAGGGAGCAGCAGCGGTCCGCAGGGGCAGGATGTGTCGGATGGCCTCCGTCTGCTTCTGGGCGGCTGAGAACTGTTGGGCGAAGCTCTCGACCGCGTCGCCGAATAACCCAACCTGGGAAGAGGGGCATCCAGGAACCGACATTTATCGGTGTCCCTCATATCCGCGAGGTTGAGCCAGAGGTGGCGCTCCTGGACCACCAAGGTGGACATCGCCTGACCGACTGAACGTGCAGTTTCCTACGTCGCTCGGAGAGCGAGGTCGGTTGCCACACGGAGCTCCCGGAGGAGCTCTGGGTCAGAACCACCCTCGTTCATGTCAATGAGCGCCTGGGCCTGATGGACCTGTAGAAGCGCTATGGCATGGAGGGCAGAAGCAGCCTGTCCACAGGCTCTGCAGCCTTGGACGGGAGGCGTGGATTGCCCCGCCAGGAGGAAGCGGACGCCGGACACAATTGCATCGAGACGGCACGCTCCACCGGGGGAACATCCACATACCCCTTAGCCGCCCCGCCGTCGAGGGTGGTGAGGAGGGAGGAGCCACTAGGACAGCTTCTGGCACTATACAGCGCCTTCCACGTCCTAGTAAGCTCCTAATGCACTTCCGGAAAGAATGGCACTGGGGCGGAGCGCTGAGAACCAGCACGGCCCGCCCCGAGATACCAATCGTCCAACCGAGAAGGCTCGGGACGTGGTGGAGGGTTCCACACAAGCCCGACCCTCTCGGCGGCCCGGGAAAGCATAGCCGCCCATTCTGGATCTGACTCGGGCAACGCCACACTCCCAGAGAGGGGTAACGCAGCCGAATCCTCATCTCCAGAGGACTGAGCTCCCCCTCCGATGCTGCGATCGACATCTGATCGTCAGGTGGGGCCCCAAAGGACACGGCTGGCCGACAACGAGAGGGGCCAGTGCGTTCGTTTGGGGGCTCCAACGGCGGCAGCGCTTGAGAGGCGTGAGGGGCCCACGGAGATTGCCTCGGCGGGGAAGCCCTCACGGTAATCCT
>JAZAVI010001071.1:0-30160 GCA_036326025.1 Chrosomus eos | reverse complement strand
TTTTTCTTCCTTTGAATGTTTTTGATATGAACAGAGATGATGGATTTTATTCTACTTTTATTCTTTGTATTTTGATGACCTGTTGAAATAACCAGTGTGAACTGATGGTTTTGTTTTGTTTTTCCTAACTAATCTGTACACTATTTCTTGTTTAACTGAGGTGACTGAGGGTTCGATCAAGGTCGAGAGTGCGATAGCAGTGTCTATTCATTCAGCCCGGCTTCAGATAAACTCTTTACTTGCTTGCTAATATTTAAGGGACTATCCTTACAAAAAACAGCCTAAGCTTTTTATTTTCCAAATGTTATTTTCACAAATGTTTAAGAAGAGTGATCAGTTATGTGAAAACTAGAGATGGAGAGTAGTGTGAAGATATGACTTATAATTTGTCTTTTTGTTTATTATTGTGATTATGGGTAATTTGAATGATAAAAAGTGGGGAATTGTTGTAGAAAAATTTTAATAGTCATTTATTCCTAATCTATTCAATGTGTAAAAGTATATGTGTGTACGTGCTTGTGCGTGACGTTTCAGGAATATATGGGACAGGACATCTTGACCTTAGGAATGGTCAGATTTGGCTGGTTTATTCCAGTACCAGTTTGTGCAGTGGGGACCTATCTGAGTGGGGGAAAAGTACAGCGAGTGAGAAGGAACCTTGAAAAGAGTATAAAGGCTGTCTCATGTCTTCCTGGTGCGCGCCACTCACGTCACAGGGTAACTGCTGTGAATGCGACCGGGCCTATTCTTGCAAGAATAAAATACTTCTCTTTTTATTAATTTGACTCTGAGTGTCTCTTACGCAGTGATGATGTTTAACAGAAGTTTTGCCACAACACATTCCCTCAACATATGATCTCGAGGCTACGACTTTGCATCGCGTGGCCACGACATAATTATGTCGTTACCTCAACAAAATGATCACGTTCCCACGACTTAATATGACGTTCCCACGAGTTTATAGGCTTGTTTGAGATGAGCAAAATCTGCACAGAACCGCTAACCGGTGATCAGCGCGTAATGCATGCCAGTTAGAAATGTGTCCGAGAGAAATCCCCGGGTCAAGATGGTTTAACCTCAAACTTTTATAAATTTTTCTGGGAAGATATAAAAGAATTATTAGCCTATTTAATGCCCTAAAAGAATGTACTGAAAACAATAATTTGATGACGACCATGAAACAAGGTATTATTACTTTGTTACCCAAACCCGGAAAGGACAAGAGAAATATTGATAACCTGAGGCCAATAACTTTATTAAATGTGGATTACAAATTATTTACACAGATTTTTGCTAATCGGTTGAAAGAGGGCATGGGACAGATAATTAGTGAAACTCAGTCAGGATTTCTTAAAGACAGATATATACACAACAACATTAGGCTGGTTCTTGATTTACTAGATTACAAGGACTTTATCGAGGACAAAGGTTTCATATTGTTTTTAGATTTTTACAAGGCATTTGACTCAGTTGAACATCCATTTATAATGAAAACTTTAGAGCATTTTAGGTTTGGGTCAGAATTTATTAAGGTGGTTAATATGATATATAAAGATATTAATAGTTCAGTTTCTCTTCCACAAGGAACGTCAAGAAGATTTGAGGTTAAACGAGGGATTCGGCAGGGATGTCCTTTCTCCCCTTTATTATTTATTTTAGTTGCAGAATTATTGGCGATTTTTTAAAAAACAGCCCTGACATAGAACCTTTACATGTGCTAGGCAATTATCTATGTATAACTCAGCTGGCAGATGATACTACTATCTTCCTCAAAAGTTCAGAACAGATCCCTCTCATTATTGAGAAGATTAAGGGGTTCTCTACAGCATCTGGATTACAGTTAAATTTAAAGAAATGTGAACTAATGGCTATACATGAACACCCTCTAATGGATCTGTATGGTATTCCAGTTAAAACAGAAGTGAAATATTTAGGGGTAGTGATAACCAGAGACAGAAAAAACAGAGAAGAACAAAATATTGAGGTTGGCATAAAAAAAAAGTAAATCTATACTTAACTCTTGGCTAGAGGGATTTATCTATTTTCGGAAGGGTGTTAATAACTAAAATAGAATCATTATAGAGTTATGTACCCTGCATTTTCTCTAGCCATCCCTAATAATTTAATTAAATCAATGAATCAAACTAATTTTAACTTCATTTGGAAAAATAGACATCACTATTTAAGAAAAGGAGATGTTGTAAAATTGCTAGAAGAAGGGGGTTTAAATGTGATTGACTATGAGGCTATGAATGGAGTGATAAAACTTAAATGGTTACAGAAATTCATACAAAATAGTGAGGGTTTCTGGTTTAATATTCCTTCTAAAATATTTGACAAGTGTGGGGGGATTGATTTTTTATTAATGTGTGATTTCTGCGTGGCTAAACTTCCTATTAAGCTGTCCAAATTTCATGAGCAGGTCCTCCTGTATTGGAAAATGATTTATAAACACAACTTCACTCCACATAGTAGTCCCATATGGAATAATAGATGTATTTTGGTTAAAGTAAAGTAAAATCTTTATGTCACTGTGAGTGGGTGGAGAGGGGTGTCTGGTCTATTCTACATTTGATGGATTCAAGTGGGAATTTTTTTAATTACAATGTATTCACTAATACATTAAATGTGAAGTGTACGAAGAAACAATTTTCAATGGTTATTAAGGCAATTCCACAGGCAATGGGGAACTTTGTTATAGCCATGTTGGCTTATGAGCTTGTTGAAGCGTGGATGCCGGCACTTTTTATTGGCGAACTGGACTTTAAGGAGAGAACATGTGCAAATAAAACTATAAGGGGCATCCTTACCTCTGAACTTTTCCCTTTACCATTAAAAAGAAAAAATATACTAAAAGATCATTCTAAAGAAATTATAAGTATATTAAGAACCAGATACTTCACTCTTCCTATCCCACCAAAAGCTAAAGAAACTCATTTTAAAATATTAAATGATATTTATCCCTGTAATGTGTTTCTGAAAAAAGGTTTAATATTGATAAGAATAATTGTACTTTCTGTGATTTGGAGATGGAGACTTTAGAGCATTTGTTTTTTGATTGTAATTATATAAAATCCTTTTGGGGTTCGGTCCAAAAGTGGATATTTGAAAAAGACTCTCAAGCACCATTGTTAAAGTTTTATGAGATTAGATTTGGGGTTATATTGAAGGATAAAAAAAGAGACTTGACAGTGTAATTATTTTGGCTAAACAGTTTATTCATAAATGTAGATTTATGAAGGTAAGACCTTTGTTTTTGGTCTTTATGAAGGAATTGGCTCTGTATAGGAGAGCTTTGAGGAGTGTAGGGACGGGACAGGCCTTGGAGGTTTACAGACTTATGCACATTTTGATAACTGAGTAGACCTCTGTGTTATTTTATGTTCTATTTATTTATTTATTTATTTATTTATTTATTTATTTATTTATTTATTTATTGTGTTTATGAAATATGTTTAATATTGAATAATATAATATTGTTTTGATATTGAAGGTATGTATTGTCAATATGAATTTGTAACGCCTGATTTTGATTGTTTAATAAAAAAAAAAAAAAAATCCGGATTCTGCAGTCGCGCGCAGTTGCTCTCCATACGCTGATCAAAAGCATGATGGGAAATGACTTGCTGACGACACAGCTTAATGTTGATTGGTTTAAACAACCGTGATTGTTCTCTATTAAAATGTTTATTTTAAAACTCGGATATCATGTTTTATGTGTATATGGGTCAGTGACATATAAAAAGTGTTTTTTCGAAAATTTCAAATAACAGGCATAAAAATGGTTAATTTTTGTTCTACTTACTCTCATCTTTATAGAAACATATGTTGTTTCAAAATTTTCAATTGGAATCAGAATTTATGTGACAATTTGTTGTATTAGTGCGTGCAATCGTCATATGGTGTGACATTAAAAAAATAATTTTATATAAACTGAAAAGGGATTATACCTTTCTTAAGTTACTCACTTTATCAAAGTCATTTATCATAACTAAACGGTGATCCATTATAGTTTTGTGAAAATTAATTAAATTTGTGTATTGTTTTCTAAAACATTGCTCAGTGTTTTACAACAAATTGGTGGTGGTCGAGGAGATTCCCCCTTCTATGTAAAGCGCTTTGAGTGTCCAGAAAAGCGCTATATAAATGTAATGAATTATTATTATAATTATTAATGTGGGACCTATGCCGTCGGTCTTTCAACATATTTTCTACTTATTGTGACAAACCTTGCTAGAAAATTATAAAAATATTTGTGACTCTTGCTGATACTATCTTCTATGTATTCCATGAATATTTTCAGGTTTTATCATTGATAAAGGTATGTTGTTTTCACAATTTGGAATGTCACACCAAATGATATAGTGTCACACCATATGATAATGTCGCCATGTGTCAATGCAAACCATCTATTATCCTACTTATTGATGAGTACTGATCACTCATATGGCAGGAAATATTTAACCACTCTTAAATGCTGTAAGGTACAGTAATATTAAAATTTTATTGATTTATTTGATATTTACCAATAAGACAAACATTTTTTTTTAATATTGTATGAACCATATGAACATATGTTTGTGGGAGATGGGAGAATCTGGATTCTAAATTTAGGCATATCTCCTTTCTGTTTCTTTTCCAACCCTATATCACATGAAATACGTTCTGAGGAAACTATTTTGCAAATCGAAATTACGTTACATGCCAACATATAAGCAGTGCTATTACGTTGGTCCTTAACCTAATATAGCATTATTGATTACGTTGGTCCTTAACCTATAGCAGCCTGGTCTCATTGTTAATATGTAGGTATTAATACGTTATTTTCAAAGACAGAAAACCTAAACATATCCATTTTATACAGAATATAAAAAGGATAAAATACTTGGACAGAGATGTACGTAAATGGCAGTTTTATTAACAATATCATTAAAATATATTTTGAGCCACTAACCTGCTCCTACCCCTAAACCTACCCATAACCATTCCTTAAAACTACGTAGGCTAACACAATTATGAAGAAAAAAAAACATAACAGACAGACAAGTTATACATTTCACAATATTTTATTTATTGCGAAAATGTCAAAACCGGTAACCTTAACATTACCAAAAGTCCACATGATGATGCGTTGCAGTCGCAGTCCTCTCTGGCAGTATTATAGTAGTAGTGTATGAGGTACAGATCAGAATTTAAGTTATTAACGTTAATCCATGAAAATGTTAATCCGATTTCGGTTCGCTCTCTGAAGACGCGCGCGCTTCTCCATTTCAAATGTACTACACCGACTGAAACACGGCATGTCGCAATCTGTGACGAAGCAAGCGAGAGCCAATGAGCGTTTGATTTCACGGCCGTAAAACCTGTCGTAACGCTTCTTGAAGGCGCAATTTTTGAATTTGAATCTTGAATTCATCACCAGCGCAGGATAGATTTGACATTTGCGGTCGCTGCTGAGAAATGAAGATGAAGATCGCTGGATAAAAGGCTGAATTTGGATCTGTTTCTTGCAAACAACGTATGGATTCTAGGATTTGGATTACATCAAGCTAATAAAATGTATGTCTTTTGTGAATGTATCAGTATGTTGTGTTTTATTGGAGAAAATGCTTTTTTGTGTAAATACACTATAAATACTACAAAATTGTTAAACGATTAAACAAGGTATTTTTAAGGTTAAAAGTGTATTCCTTTTTAACCACGCAGGCTAGCTAGTCCTCCGAAACGAGTTTGCTGCAGAAGGCACAGAGCGAAATGTTAATATTTATAAGTAACGTAGGCCTATTATATTAATAAATGCGAATGAAAACTTAATTGATATACCACGATTATGCATAAATAGTAATACGTACACATTTCTACGTCGGTAGATTTGTTCATACGTAAATAAATTACGTTGTGCTGCTACGTGTGAAAAGAAACCTGCTTTGGATGTATGTTCAGGACAAACGTAATAGCACTGCAATAGATTAGGTTAAGGACCAACGTAATAGCACTGCTTATATGTTGGCATGTAACGTAATTGCGATTTGCAAAATAGTTTCCTCAGAACGTATTTCATGTGATACACGGTTGTTCTTTTCTTGATATCTGTTAACAGAATGGTATGAACCTTTTCAACATTGTTTATTCTCTTCGTTTCCTAACTGCGTTCCGTTCCTCTTAGTTGCACTGCCTACAGTGATGATACACTCACCTAAAGGATTATTAGGAACACCATACTAATACTGTGTTTGACCCCCTTTCGCCTTCAGAACTGCCTTAATTCTACGTGGCATTGATTCAACAAGGTGCAGAAAGCATTCTTTAGAAATGTTGGCCCATATTGATAGGATAGCATCTTGCAGTTGATGAAGATTTGTGGGATGCACATCCAGGGCACGAAGCTCCCGTTCCACCACATCCCAAAGATGCTCTATTGGGTTGAGTTCTGGTGACTGTGGGGGCCATTTTAGTACAGTGAACTCATTGTCATGTTCAAGAAACCAATTTGAAATGATTCGAGCTTTGTGACATGGTGCATTATCCTGCTGGAAGTAGCCATCAGAGGATGGGTACATGGTGGCCATAAAGGGATGGACATGGTCAGAAACAATGCTCAGGTAGGCCGTGGCATTTAAACGATGCCCAATTGGCACTAAGGGGCCTAAAGTGTGCCAAGAAAACATCCCCCACACCATTACACCACCACCACCAGCCTGCACAGTGGTAACAAGGCATGATGGATCCATGTTCTC
Source organism: Chrosomus eos (assembly GCA_036326025.1). Classification (NCBI taxonomy): domain Eukaryota; kingdom Metazoa; phylum Chordata; class Actinopteri; order Cypriniformes; family Leuciscidae; genus Chrosomus; species Chrosomus eos. The sequence continues at coordinate 23,423 of JAZAVI010001071.1, read as the reverse complement.
ATTCTGTTTACGCCAAATTCTGACCCTACAGTCTGAATGTCTCAACACAAATCGAGACTCATCAGACCAGGCAACATTTTTCCAGTCTTCAACTGTCCAATTTTGGTGAGATCTTGCAAATTTTAGCCTCTTTTTCCTATTTGTAGTGGAGATGAGTGGTACCCGGTGGGGTCTTCTGCTGTTGTAGCCCATTCGCCTCAAGGTTGTGCGTGTTGTGGCTTCACAAATGCTTTGCTGCATACCTCAGTTGTAACGAGTGGTTATTTCAGTCAAAGTTGCTCTTCTATCAGCTTGAATCAGTCGGCCCATTCTCCTCTGACCTCTAGCATCAACAAGGCTTTTCGCCCACAGGACTGCCGCATACTGGATGTTTTTCCCTTATCACACCATTCTTTGTAAACCCTAGAAATGGTTGTGCGTGAAAATCCCAGTAACTGAGCAGATTGTGAAATACTCAGACCGGCCCGTCTGGCACCAACAACCATGCCATGCTCAAAATTGCTTAAATCACCTTTCTTTCCCATTCTGACATTCAGTTTGGAGTTCAGGAGATTGTGTTGACCAGGACCACACCCCTAAATGCATTGAAGCAACTGCCATGTGATTGGTTGATTAGATAATTGCATTAATGAGAAATTGAACAGGTGTTCCTAATAATCCTTTAGGTGAGTGTATTTTAGCTATCATGTATTGCCAGGCTTCAAGAAATCTGCCTCAAGGCATTTTGAATCAACAGTGAAAGCACCCTCAGACCTTTCCTATTGGTCAGCAAATCGAAACAGACGGTTGTTGTTTACTTTTCTTTTCTTTTCCTCAGCAACTCCTCTCTCTTTGATTTACATATAATTATGACCAGTGGTGGGGAAAGTTACTTTTAAAAGTAATGCATTACAATATTGCGTTACTCCCAAAAAAAGTAACTAATTGCGTTACTTAGTTACTTTTTATGAAAAGTAATGCATTAAATTACTTTTGCATTACTTTTTCTCATTTGGGCTGGGCTTGCTTGTTTGTTTTTTATAACAACAAAAAAAGTTCTATTTTTGGCAAATGTTAAGGCCCTTTCACGCCAAAAGTGATAAATGCAAGGAAATGCATGTTTAATCCTGTACAGTAGAGGGCGCCGCTCAAACAAACTGTTCAGCCATTCTTCATTACAGAACAATAGGATACAGGAGAAGGAAGTTCAACACGCTTATTTCTACATCTAATCTTGAGTAATTTTTGCCTATTAGTATAGTTGAATTAGATAATTGAAGGTTAGCAGCATTGGTTAATAAATTGAGATTAAATACATAAAATATATTTGTGTAATTTACTATAGTTAATTATAAAAGTTTTGCATAAAATTCTGAGATTGCATTTTACTGTTTTTATTCATTTTGAGGAATGCTGAATGTTTTCCTGCAAGTGAGATGAGTAAATGCATGTTCATATTTAGTCTAGATCTACAATAAGCATCATGTTTACTCTGCACGCACACACACACACACACACACACACACACACACACACACACACACACACACACACACACACACACACACACACACACACACACACACACACACACACACACACACACACACACACACACCACACACACACACACACACACACACACACACACACACACACACACACACACACACACCACCTCCTCACTTTGTTTCTATCAATATGAGGACAGGAGAATTGTCAGTCAATACATGTGAAAAAGTAACTAGCGTTACTTATTTGAAAAAGTAACTCAGATATTTTGTTGCAAATTGAAAAAGTAATGCGTTACTTTACTAGTTACTTGCAAAAGTAATCTGATTACGTAACTCAAGTTACTTGTAATGAGTTACCCCCAACACTGATTATGACAAAATAATAAAATTTCTTTTGCATTTTTATAAAAAAATGTGTCACACCAAAAGACATCTGGAAGTGGGACTTTTGTCAGAGTGCCAACAAGATCTGATTTATTGTAAATATAAAAATTATGACTAACCTCAGGTTGTACAGCAGCAATACACTGCTAGTTCTGTACAACATTGCTGAAGAAGGTCCTCTCCTTCCCAAAGGTGTCAAAACAGTTGCCCGTTCAAATATCCCAAAATAGTGTCACACCCTATGATTTTGATTTGTGTGACAAAATCTTTGTGATTAGAACTGACTCAAAACATTATGCTTGGACTTTGAAAAGAGTAGGCTCACAAATAGACATCTGTATTATTTTTCTGTATTTTTTTGAGAATTTTTTTTATTTTATTTTTTTTATTCAAGTTCTCACTTTGAGAAACTAGTGCCGGACAGTCACGCCATATGAGTTTTGTTATGTTTGGTTGAAAATTCTGAAAAAAATGAGTGATGAACTGTTTTAATGTTGAATATGTTCACATAAAGCATAATGTTCTGCACAATATTGAGAAGGTTTTTGGCAAATATATTTTTTATTCATAAATGTTTGACACTGAAGACAGCAACACTGCCATGTCACGTCATCCACCCATGTTATGTGTGAATATTCCCAAACTCTCGGACAGTGCGATCTGGGTTATGCAATGTTATTTTATTATATATAAAAAACACATATGTCTGTATTAAAGAAAAAATGATTGATAAAACACTCAACATTTGGAATGGAATTAAATAAAAAGTACTTCGGGTGTCTTGTTCATTATATTTATTTTCATATAAAAGCAACAGAACTTAAATTACATCCAGTTTATTAGCAACACTGTGCACGAGCGTGAATCCCGTGAATCCCGCGATATCCGCCTTTGATCTCACAGGTGTCTGATCCACTGCGAGAAGAGAGATCTGTCCGTCTTGCCTGCGCTTTTTTCACTCCTCCCCTCACTGCAGGTCTGCAGCCGCCTACTCTCGTCTACATTTCAGGCGAGGCGAGGCGCATCTCAAACCAGCCTTATATGTTGTGGCCACGACAAAAATAAGTGAACCGAACATGTCACCTCCCGGTCACCGTACTTTTGCGCTCTCAAGATCATCATTTCAAATGTAGACGCGCGGCAAGTGCACTAATGGTGTGTTCACACCGAACGCGAAATTAATCGTTTGCGCGAGTAGATTACATACAAAGTCAATGCAAAGACGCGAATAGACGCATCATTCGCGCCGGGCGTTGCGAATGACGCGATTTGGGCGATGCGTTTTGCCGCGAACGTCTTCCGCGCAAGTTGAAAAATTTGAACTCGAGCGGAAGATTCGCATGACGCTTTGTTGCACCAGCCAATCAACGAAGAGCATCCGAGAAATCCTGTCAGTGACCCCAGAGCCGTTGAAACTGAGCGACCCTAGCAGGTTATCAAACTGGGCACCCGTCATTCTCAAATAGCGCTGGAAGCGGCTGTCATCCAGGCGCAGTTCCTGAAGAAGAATGTGAAATTCACCGATACCCCTTTTCCACCAACAAGAACCGGGTGCTGGTTCAGAGCCAGAGCTGGTTCGGAGTTGGTTCGACTGACAAGCTTACTAAGAACCGGTTTGCCTTTCCACCGGCTAGAGAGCCACAACAGAGCCAGATCTTACGTCACTGCATACGTCTCATGTTGCCCAGCAACGCTAGTGCGGTAGCGCCAAACACAAACACGCTAGGCTTGTTCGAGATGCATCGGCTTCACGCAGATCGATCGCCGCATGACATCAAAGCACTGCGAAAGCGATCCAAAAGCACAAGGAGTCGTATGATCTCCAAACACTCCCGCAGCTCCGATCGGTCCGTGCCGCTCCGATGCATCTCGAACAAGCCATCAACAATAACGGACGTTGCGTTACTATGGATGCTCATGGGTTTGCAAAAATACATCGGAATCCAACGCGTTTGTGCAGCTCGCCGTAACTTAAATAGACGGATATAATAATCAAGCTGCTATTAGCTCGACTAGCTGCTATTTAAAAATGGCGGTCACAAGTTTCTTGTTCCCTTACGAACATTAACCATGTTTTTTTTGTAGTAACTATGTTTTTTTCGTAGTAACCATGGTTTTACTATGGTTTTTGCAGTAAAACCATAGTAACTACAAAATGAACCATAGTTTAACTATGGTTTTTGCAGTAAAACCACAGTAACTACAAAATGAACCATGGTTTTACTACAATAGTCGTGGTTAAACCACGGTCTTTTTGTAGTAACCATGGTTTAACTATGGTTTTTGCAGTACAACCATAGTAACTACAAAATGAACCATGGTTTTACTACATTAACCTTGGTTTAACCATGGTTTTTGTAGTAAAACCATAGTAACCATAAAATGAACTATGGTTTTTGTAGTAAAGCCATAGTAACTACAAAATTACTATAGTAAAAACCATGGTTAATTTGGTTAAAATTCACTCTCAGAAAAAAAAGGTACACAATGGTATAAATAATGTTCCTCAATAACACATTAACAGTTTTGTACCCTTTAATAAAAAACATGATTAATTTAGTTAAAATTCACTCTCAGAAAAAAAAGTTACACGATGGTACAAATAATATTCCTCAAAGAACAGTTTTTTACCTTTTCAATAATAGTACCTTTAATGGTACAGGATAGACCTCTGATGATACTGTTTGATACAATTGAAATTAAGGTATGTTCTCACATCAAGGGTACAGCCATAGGCCAAATTACTTTTTCATTCATGATTGTTTGCTGTGTTGAGTATATTTGGCATAGCAACAAGACGCTGATTGGTCGAAATCACTTCAGCCGTTATTGAATTTTCCGAACTGACTGCGGAAGCAGCTACACGACTGCAGCGCGGTACAGCCTTACAGGGTTTATTTTAAATATCAAACTTTAAGAAGACAAAGTTTAAAGGTGAGTTCTGATAATTTATGTTTATATTTAGTTCACAAGTCGAAAATATAAATGTTTCAGCCACTTGTAACATGAAACTGAATGACGAAGGCCGCTGCAGCTGTTACGCCGCCTTCACACTGGCAGTTGAAATCAGCTCCGTAATACGCAATACGCTCCCAGCGGCCGTCGTACTACACCGTGAAAAGCGTCGGAAGCGAGTAGAACAAAAATGGCGGAGAGATTAGAAAGGTTAATTCTGTCAGAATGTACAATTCTGTATGATCTCTCTGATGAGGGTTATAGAGACATAAATAGGAAGGCTGCTGCGTGGAGGAAAGTTGCTCAGGACGTTAATGTCAGGTTGGATATAAATGTGATTATAGCCTACATTTTAATTGTATTAACTGCCCTAATAACGTTCTAAAATCATGAAAATAAAAAAATGACATGACAACTTATCGTTATAAAATCATTATTTATTGTATTAAAAGTTAAGAATTCAGGTTTGTTTATCGCTGGAATTGTCGGATAGGAACCGTCCATAGCTTTTCGCAAGAGTTCAATTTTTTGAACGCATCCGGATGGCCAACGGACACGATTTTCTTCGCACCGCACTCAGTCGGACCCGTTACGGACCCATTCGCATGCGGTCTGCGAATCTCCATAGGAAATGAATGACTTCCGGTTGTTTCGCTGCCGTATCGGAGCTGATTTCAACTGCCAGTGTGAAGGCGGCGTTACTGTATTTTCAAATAGACCGGAGAGCGGGAAGCAGAGCACGAGCAACACTTACACCACCAGCCATGGCTTCGCCCGCTTTATCGTCAGAAGAACTTTAGAGGTTGGACTCGAATTACAAGACGAAGAGAAGAGGAAATTCAAAGGTGGTTTTATGTTTAACTAAATACAAAATGTATAAAGCTGTACAGCCAGTCAACATGACACTAGCGAGTGTAAATAGCGTAATTAACGTTAGAATCCAGTCAGTGATATCAGCCGTCTGCAAATATATTGTAAAGCTATTGAATTTCTGTGTCGTAAGTACACATTTAATACGTAATTATTGTAAATGAATGCTTAACCAGAGGTGCCATGTAATTTACATTAATCCATAATATTGTATGTAGTTGTTGAATGAACAACGTGATTGAACTCTAAACAGATAAAATAGTTGATCACTCGTTCTCTGTGTTTAAATGAATGCTTTTACCTGATTCTGCCCTGTCATATACATGTCATTTATTTTATCAGATAACTTTTATTGAAACTCAGCAAATGTGTCTTTGATATTTTAGATCATGCAGATGATGAGGTAAACTGACTGATCACATCTGAAAGTCTGCCTGGGTCCTCAGCTGTGAGGCAAGTATCAGTACAATGAGTTATTTGAGGTTCTTAATCTTAGGATATAATTTTTTCTGATGAGGTTGAATTTTTAGTCCTAAGAGTTTGTTTGCCATAAGGACAAAGTGATGTCAATCTTGATAAAGCACAGTAAAACTGCACTTCAAATGAAATCTGAAAGATTTCTGTCACTTAATTGAAAGTATATTCACATAAAACTCTGACATTCATAAAGTATGGTAGCATACAGGTACCAAATGTCAATTTGAAATGTAACATGCACAATGGCAATGCAATGTGTACAATGGCAATGTATTTTTGTATTTGAATTTACATTTTCCATACTGTATATGTGCAACATCTGAAGCAAAAAAAAAATATTCAAAATCAACAATATAATATTTTGCATTACTAAACTAGCTTTAACATATAGTTTAAACATAAATTTGAACATTTTATACATTTTTAAAAATTAAAATTATAATCTATTACAGAAATTAGATGTTTAACATGTTCAAGCAAATATTGTAGCAAAATGATATGATTATATTTCCTAGTTGCATTTACACTCAAAGTTAGATTGCATTTTCAAATACACATTTAATTTTGCTACGTTCATCGTGGGTATTTAATAAAAATGCAATCATAAGTGTCTTAACTGTGAGTGTAAATGCAATTAAGAAAAATAGCATTTAAATGATCATTTTGCTACAATTTTAGCTTGAACATGTTAAAGGGATAGTTCACCCAAAAATGAAAACTCTGTCATTAATTATTCACCCTCATGTCTTTCCAAACCTGTAAGACTTTCGTTCATCTTCAGAACACAAATTAAGATCTTAATTATGAAATCTGAAAGCTTTCTGACCCCCCATAGACAGCTAAGCAACTACCACTTAATTGTTTAAAAGGTTCATAAAGTGATCGTGAAACTAATCCACATGAATTGAGTGGTTTAGTCTAAATTTTGTGAAGACATGACATTCCTTTATGATGAACAGGTTGAATTTATGCTTTTATTCAAACATAAACATTAATCATTTCACACATCAGAAACGGTAAACAGAAGCTCAAGCATGTTCGCTTGACATGCGAGAACAAATGAGGTTCACTCTCGTGTGTTGCGCAGCACGTTTGAGAAAGAGGTTTGTTCCCGCGTGTCAAGCATGTTCGCTTGAGCTTCTGTTTATGTTCACTAATCAATGTTTAAATGTGAAGAAAAGACAATTAAATCTGCTCATCATATAAAGCAATCGAGTCTCTTCAGAAAACTGCTCAATTCAAATGGATTGGTCTTACTATCTCTTTATGAACTTTTTGAAGCATCAAAGTTTTAGTTGCTTAGACTGTCAGTGGAGGGACAGAAAACTTTCGGATTTCATTAAAAAGATCTTCATTTGTGTTCTGAAGATGAACGAAGGTCTTACAGGTTTGCAAAGACATGAGGGTGAATAATTAATGACAGAGTTTTTCATTTTTGGGTGAACTATCCCTTTAAACATCTCTAATAATTTTTGTAATACATTTTAATTTAAATTTTGCAACTTATAAAAATGTTAAATATATGTTAAAATTATATGTTAAAACAAGTGTAGGAAATGGCTAATTTAATAATATTATTGAATTTGAATTGTCACTTTGCCCCAAACATTGCACATGGTATGGAAAATGTAAATTTAAATACATTGCCATTTTACATTTGCTACCTCTCTTTTGCTACCTGTGTGCTACCATTAAAAAGAGATCGTAAAATAATTTGAATCGAGCAGTTTAGTCAACTTTTTTCTGTAGAGATACAATCGTTTTATATGATGAACAGATTTAATTTGGGCTTTTATTCACATATAAAGATTCATCAATTCACACGTCAGTTGTGGTAATCGTGTGTTTCGCAGCCTGTTTGAGCTTACGCAAGAACCAATGAGGTTTGTGCACGCTTGTCAAAGCAAGTGCGGTTGAGCTTCTGTTTGTTCAATGTTTACATGTGAATAAAATCCTAAATTCAATCTGTTTATTATATAAAGTGGTAGTCTCTTCACAAAAAAAAACTAACTTCTCAATTCAAATGGATTAATTTTACAATCTCTATTAACTTTTTTGAAGTGTCAAAGTGGTAGTTGCTTAGCTGTCAATGGAAGGACAGAAAACTTTCCCATTTCATTAAAAGATCTTCATTTGTATTCCAAAGATGAACAACTACACGAGGGTGAGTAATTAATGACTGAATTTCCATTTTTGGGTGAACTAACCCTTTATTTACTTAATTTAAATTCTGAAAGTATCAAAAATATTGTCCATGTGACTTGTTCATCTTATTTTTTAGTGAGCATCTTGCCTTTCACCATACAGTAGCCCTGTAACCATACACCATACATTAAATCCTGTTCACAATGGCCATGCTTAAATGATGCGTAAAGTGAAAGCAATAAATATTTGTGTTAACAAAATTTCTCAAATGTGAGAACAAGCTTCTATTATAAAAGTGCAAAGTATGGAGAGGATTTACACTGTAAAATAGGGCTGCAGCTAACATTTTACTTTATATGAAGCTTTAAGTGAATCATTTATAACTGCTTTTTCTTTTTTGTGGAAAATGTAAAAGTTGTTTTCTTATCTACATTTCAGTTCTTCCAGAAAATGGACGAATGCATGCTGTGGTTGATTTAAGGTGTTTCAAGGATTCCTTAAAGGTATTGTTCAGCTAAAAATTTTAATTCTGTCATTAATTATTCCAAACCCATAAGACCTTTGTTTATCTTCGTAACACAAATATTTTTGATGAACTCCAAGAGCTTTCTGTTCCTCCATTGGGAACCTTCGCAAATTAATACATTCAAGCCCCAGAAAGGTAGTAAAGACACCATTAAAGTAATCCATGTGACTCCAGTAGCTTAACCTCAATTTTATGAAGCGATGCAAGTGCTTTGTTTTGCTCAAAAAACAACAACATCATTTACCTTTATATTTACAAAATAATATAATCTAAAGCACATTCACAGGACAACTTCCGGTCTTGAGTCAACACCATACGCATGCGTCATTGTGCTCCCCCTACTGGATTGCAGGTCAGTATTTTCCTAAATAAAGTGGTAAATTGTGTTTTTTTTTGCAAAAACAAAAAATATAAACTGTTAAAAAACACACTATAAAGTGTTTTTTTGTCTTTCCTATCGTTCTGGGCCTTGAATGTGTTCGTTGCATTGCTCCCAATGCCTCCATTGACAAAGAATTTCATTAAAAATATCGGTAACACTTTATAATAACTGCACGCTATTAATCATTAGTTAAGCATGAGTAAACAGTTAATTCATCATATATAAAGCATTAATAGATATAAGCAGATTATAAATATGTTTAATAATTGTATTTTCATACTTTGTTGATGATCAATTAATCAATTGAAGTATAGCATTATTTTCAAACCAGTTGTTTAAGAGTTGTCAGTGTGTAGTGAATTCACACGGTAAAATGTAGTAAATTCAGGTAGTGATAAAGCATGTAGTAGTGGCCAGTTAACTATTGTGTGAGCTCATCTAAAATGAGGACTAGTTATGCCTTGTAAAGCATTTATAAAGTAGATTTAAAGACTCAGTTATCTTCTAAACAGAAAAAAGAAACAAACACAACACAGTGATACAGAACATAGAAATATTTAACAGCCTTTAAATCTCCTTTATAAATGCTTTACAAGGCATACATAGTCCTCACTTTAGATGAGCTCACAAATACAGTTAAAGGATAATTCGGCTATTTAGCACTTTGAGTCTATTTTCTAGTTTGTTTTGGATGAACTAGAGTGGTGGACTTAGAAATTTTGACAATGGGTCCTGTCTCGACTTTTTGACAATTTTAGAATCGACTGAGTGCTTCAGAGTGGATGTCTATGGGCATGCACAAACATGTCCTTAACACAAACCTTAACATTCGTTTTCAAAACTGTGACTCTCACAGAGTGGTTAGTGGTGTTGTTGATGATCCAAAACAAGCAGCGTAGCGAAATACAGTTTCTGTAGTGTTTTATTTGGCATTTTTTTAAATTCCATTGATGTCTGTTGGAGGACTCATTGCTCGTTGGTAGGGCTGGGTATTGACACAAATTTCACAATTCGATTCGATTTCGATTCACAAGCTTGCAATTCGATTCGATTTCGATTCCGATTCGATTCGATTCAATATTGATTGTTTTGGATATCAGTTACAATAAATGGCAAATTTTCTCAAGGAAATCAAATCTCTTAACTAATTCTGTAAACTATGGGAGTCTAGTTGTAGCCTACTAGGCTTCATTAGCTTAATATGAAGGTAATAATTAACTGTTTTGTAGCTATACAAACAGTACTTCACAGTTCACAGTCTTTGTAATATGTTTTAGCAAAACATTTCTAACACTTATAATGTGTTTAGATTTTTTTTTAAATTGCCTTTACAGGGACTTTAAATTACACTTTTATTTATTTTTATAATAAGAAGATTATATGAAATATAAACATTTAAATGGTGGCTGTCATAAAAACTTGCCAGAATTATTCAAATATGCATTAAATATTGAAGAACATTAAGATTATAATGCATATGTAATATGGTGCATATATTTAGCAAAATGCTCCTCTCTCTAGAGTTATTTTTTCCACGGTTGAAACGCTGATTGAGCGAATCAATGTGACATGATACGGATTTCGATAAGTTGTACTCTATCTTTTAACAAACTCTCAGATGCTCATTCATGTTTATTTTGCGCTGTAACTGGTGTTATTAAGCCGGAAGAGAGATCAGCGCTGCTGCTTCTCTTGAGCTGAGCCAGAGCGATCTCACGACACAGCGCCAAAACGGTATTTATGTTTTTGAATTTCAAAAGAAAATGGACGTAATTTGAAAATTCACACTGTTTCATATCAATAGTAACAAATGACCAAGATTATTGCGATGTTTTGGATGCGTGCTACACATGTTCCATTCATTCAAATGAAACAGGATGACTAATCGATTCTTGAGATTTAAGAATCGATATCGGTTCGTAAAAATGAGAATCGATTAATATCGAGAAATCGATATTTATTACCAGCCCTACTCGTTGGTATTACTGCGCTACCGGATACCGAAAGGGTCTGTTTACATTTGGTTGTAGTGTTTTCGCTCGGTTCTCCGTCTCTCAGAAGGCTAGCGTGAGCAGAGCAACTGTGGCACAGTGGTTGTCGCCATCAAGTGGTCGGGAGTGTGCTAACGCTTCAGACTCAAATATCCAGCGGAAGTTTATATGCGGTTGTGAGGTATCTGAAAAAATAGTTCCACTATAGTAAATAACAGGGATTGAAAGCATACATTGAGGCGATATATTTGTTTTAAATCATCAATGAACACCACTAACCACTCGGTGATAGTCACAGTTTTGAAAACGAATGTTAAAGGGTTAGTTCACCCAAAAATGAAAATTCTATCATCGTTTACTTACCCTCAAGTTGTTCCAAACCTCTATGTGTTTATTTGTTCTGCTGAACACAAAGGAAGATATTTGGAAGAAAACAGATCTCATTCCCCATTGACTACCATAGTAGGAAAAAATACCTTTCTGAAAAAATATTCCAATGCCCTATCATATGGGCTTGTTTGTGTGATAGACTACAGGCTCTGTACTAAATGTAACAATTATTAAACACTATATTAAATTTAAATAACAATTTAGATTTATAAATAACCAGCTTTTCAAAACAACATTTGCAATGTGCAATTTTAACAAACTATACAAATATTTAAAAGTATTTGTGCTAAAAAGTGCAAAACATAACAACTGAAACAACAACTGAATTTTAACAAACACTATACAACTATAAAACAATGAAGTGCAAAATAAAGTGCAAAACAACATTGTCAAAATGCAGAGGTGCGATTTTTACAAACAACTGTTAATTTAAAATAAAAGCATAGGCTACTTTTGCCATGGTATGGTTTGCCATGACTGAATGTTAATAATCCCTAAAAAGCTGACATCATCGCGATCTCAAACATCTCTATTATTATCAATGAAGCTGACTGCATAATGAATATTTCACAATATCTACACGTTGTTTGTTATAAACAGAGGATTTGCCAGCATGCAGAATTCAGCACTGAACAAAAGGTCAGTTTTGAGCGGTGATGGGAGTCCATCTTAAATGCTTCTGATTGGCCGTTGTGTTTAAGAAATCAACACATATGTCTGTGATTGGCTATATCTCTCACGCTGGAAACATGTTACAAATAGAAACTCTGGCCAGTAAATCGTTTCAATTTTGTTTAGTTGTTCTTTTCTGCAATAGATTAATACCAATTTATTAGTTTTTATATGTTTTATTCATTGATATTCATAATTTGCGGGAGTCCTGTGAATCGTTTTATTCTCCCACAGCCCGACACACAGAGTGAGTCGATAACCACCCGCGCCTGCGCTCGCACTCGGCCATCAAATCAAGTCCCGCGCCGCACGTCTAGATCAAGGGCCCGGCCCGAGGATGGCGGCGGGAAATATCGGCCCAAGTTCTGCCTCGGGCAGAGAATTTAAGCTATATACAGGACAGAGTAACAAGGCAGGCTAAGCTCATACATTTTTGACGACGTAACGTTAGTTAAGGCGTGTGTTGCTTAGGCAGCCGCCTTATTTACAAAGTGCTGCGGGAAACCCTGAATCTGTAATGGAAACGCGACAGCGTTTAACATAGAATAACTTGTCAGAGTTGTTTTGCAGCAGTGTTCATTACAACCATTCAACTCCGGATTTTCGCTGGGAAAATAAGCTCTGCAGTGACCGCAACAATCCGTCCTCCAACGCATGCTCATGTTTTGAGACTGTGCTCGAAGAGGAGGCGGGGCTATTCGCGCGCGCCTCCGTTGTCAGTCTGTGTGTGAGAGAGAGGGAAAGGGGAGCAGTGTTTCCCCTACCATTGTTTTGGGGGGGCGGCCCGCCCCCCCAAAACGACCCCCCGCCCCCCTAAAATGCTGACGAAATCCAGTCATAAAAAAGGAATTTACTATATAACGCGGATTTTCACGGAATTTGTATTTTTTTTTTTTTTGAGGAATAAATAGAAAGCAGTTTAGTACACTTGAAATCAAATCGCGATGTAGACTAATGTGTGTGAATATTAAACCACAAAGACTATTTAAAAACGAGTCCTGCATGTTCTGTGTCAGTGTGTGAATGAATGGTGCAGCCGACGACGCGCAGTTTCATTTACCACACACACACACACACACACTGAAGCACGTGCGACGCTTGCGCTGTTTTTTGCCTATATGAAGACACAAATGCTAGATCCACTCTAAAAGTCACTTCGTGAGCATTTAACCGCTTCATTTGAGAAAAACTATCATAATGACAAACCGACAAACACACAGAAACTCAAACGGTCTTCATGGCAACCCGTCAAAATAAAAGTTCGGTTTAACTTCAACCCGTCAAAATAAAAGTTCGGTTTAACTTGACAGAAATATATTACTGTTGTACAGTAGAATTTAGATATGTCCCAATGTAATAATAATACTAACACTTATCCAAATAAATTATCAATTTTTATCAATATTATACATTTTATAAGGAATAATCCATGTTTTACTTTCATTGTGCAGCACGTCATTTGACAAAAAGTTTATTTAATTTCATAAGATTAAAATTGATGATAAAATTTGTGTTTTATGTCCTCATTTTATTACCAGACAAAAACACAACACAGAATTAGTGTGAAATTTTTTTATATTTTATATTTTAAAAGTATAAGTTTAATGATTCATAATACATGATTTCAATTAATTAGACATGCTTTTTGATTGCTAAAAAACTTACACCACGTATCTGTAACACGCCCGCTCCGCAACAATAGCAGTTTCAACCCCCAAAAAAAAAAATCCTAGGGGAAACACTGGGGAGCAAGATGCGCGCAGCTCTGCAATAAAATACAATTTTACCCATATTAAATATTTTAAAAATCTGAAAATCAATCCGTGGCGGTCAGCGTTGATATTGTGGCGGCCCGCCACAAATTAATGAATGTATGGGAAACCCTGCTAATGTAAGCTAGCAAACTAACGCAATCCATAAAGTTTGAGATATATAGACTTACCTTCATATCCGTGGATATATGAAGAGGCATAAATTTTAAAGCCCTTCTCTCTAATTTGCTGGTAGGTGATTTGGAGGAGGACTTACAAAGGCGATATACGTCCGTTATTGTAAGTTTCGGCAACTCTTGTAAACATCTCATCTCATAGTGTAGAATAGCGCCGGAAAAGACGAGGCCGCATTTCCGGTAAGGAAGTAGTTACGTGCATTATCCTTTAACTGGCCACTACTAAATGCTTTATAACTACCTGAATTCCGTCCATTTACTCACACTTTCTACGTGATCTTATGAATCACTGACAACTCTTAAAGGATTAGTTCACTTTTTAAAAATCTTTTGCTGATAATTTACTCACCCCCATGTCATCCAAGATGTCCATGTCTTTCTTTCTTTAGTCGAAAAGAAATTAATGATTTCGATGAAAACATTCCAAGATTTTTCTCCATATAATGGATTTCAATAGTGGCCAAAACGGTTCAAGGTCCAAATAGGGGTGTGCGATATGACGATATTTAATCGTGGACGATTAAAATGTCTCCACGATTCACTTTTTCGGAAATATCGTAGAATCGCGCTCCAGTGCGTGTTCTATCAGATGTAGTCTATGGCTTTTTACAGCTACGCACAGCGTGCGATGCGCGGCGCGCTAGATGTCAGTGTGAGCTGTCAACCCTCCCGTTTTTTCCGGGTTTCTCACGTATTTTAGGTCTTTTCCCGCCGTCTTTCCGTTTTCCCGTAAAATATCCCGTATTGTTACAGCCTAGTTGTGTGAGACGTGAAATCGTTCATCCCGCGCGCGCTGTTACAAAAAACGCTGTGAACACAGCCAAGCGAAATGAGGTCTTACGCACCCAACTTGTCATTTTTGCCACGCTCGTGCGAGCGAACGCGCTATATAAACAAGGTTTTTTGTTTAAACAAGGCTTTATTTCGTGTCAGCGCGCGCTATGATCGGTAAAGGTGCACAGAGACCTCTCCCGCAGTCCCGCATCATCTCAGAAGCACCACTAACTCCGCCTCCGTTTCCCTCGTAAGCTGATATTATTTAAACATTCTCTATGATAAAATTTGACTCTCTCTCTCTCTCTCTCTCTCTCTCTCTCTCTCTCTCTCTCTCTCTCTCTCTCTCTCACACACACACACACCAGGGTTCCAGACTGCGACCAAATTGGTCGCATATGCGACCATTTTTTGAGAATGTGCGAGTTAAAAATGTATGTGGTCGCATTTGTGCGAGTGGACGCTCGCGCAACAGAACGCCGTTGCCCGTTGTATCAGCAGCTGCTGCAGTCCGTAACGTAACTTATGTTCAATCATCATGATTGATACAACATTACAGTACATCATGAATCCATTTTCCAAACCGTGTTTTTGACTTATCCTGAATCACTACGGTACGCCTATAATAAGTGTTTATATTCGGACTATTTTATCCGGGCTCGCTCGGTTGCGGAGTTGCCCAGTGTCTGTGTGACTCGCCATTGACATTAACGGAGAGAAGAAGCTCCGGCTACAGTGTTCTTCCGCAAGACACGTGCAGTTTATTTATTGACGAACGTAGACATCACGCGCATTGCACACTGATGGTGAAACGCGCCAATTACGAATTCTCGAATTAAAGGCATATAAAAATGAAAAGGTCTCACGAAACACTGAGCCCCTTCCTACGTCTTCTCAGCGGTTAGATGAGAGTAATCGCTCCACAGAGGAAAAGGAAAAGATTATAAAATCCAGAAGGTAAGAAGGAGTGAGATTTCTGATTCAACTATAAACTTTGATAACGAAAAATCTGTATCAGCGTATTATAATACTCTAATCTTTTAAAATCCAATGCATACATTTGAATGTTTAATGATTTTTAAAAGATAGAAAGATGATGCTGATAGAAAGATGATAATAGACAGACAGATAGAATATGATTCAAATGTAAATAAATAGATTGTATATAATTCAAATGTAGAATGCTTAAAATTACAGAATAAAATTACTGTCCAAAATCCATGAAAATCCTGAAATTTGGAAATTTGTGCTTTTATTAGGGGTGTAACAATATATCGCACCACAATATATATATTGTGGATGTATTTCGACATCCACACAGAATTGTCCATTCCATGCACACATCTTAGAAATTACATGTTTGCCTGTCACAAGTTGTCCAATACAAAAATGCAACATTACGTATCGTGGATAGTTCCCCCGCTCCACAAAAATTACTGTGTGAGAAAAAAATTCAAGTTTTCATAGTTTTAGTGTCAGTACTACATTACAATAATGCAATGGGTGAATATTTGTCCTGATAATACCAAATGTCTTATGTTACCTGACCAGTAAAAAGTGTCCAATATTATTTTAAAGGGTACCTATTATGGCATTTAAAATGTTCCTAATAATGTTCTGGGAGTCCCCAACAACAGTTTTACATGCATGCAATGACAAAAAACACCTTTGTTGTCTTATAATATGCATTTATTTTTAGCTGATTTGCTCACCGACTCCCTAATGATTCGTTTGCCGACTCATTTGTCCAAACCCCTCCTTTGCGTGACGCTAATCGGCGGTGATTGGTCAGATGACGCAGTCAGTTATATTTCGCGTTAGCCCAAAGCTTAAACATATTGATAAAGCACTGCAGTACTACAATACGCTTCACATAATTTCACATATTTCAAAAAACAAAAAAAAATGACATTGGAGACCTAGAAGCTGCTGAGCGTAGCTCTCACTCTCTCTCACACACACACACACACACGCACGCACGCACGCACACACGCACACGCACACGCACACACACTTGAAAATCCACACTTGAAAGCATTTGTGTTTGTGAAGCGATCGTCATTAAAATAACGCGAACACAGCTCAAGGTGGCTATACTTGTGTGGTATAGTTGTAAATATAAACTCTAGCCACTGAGTCTTCACATGCTTGTCCCTGGGCAGTGAAAAAAAAAGTTTGCTTTTGATTCGCACTTCAGAACAGAGTCTCGTCGACATGTTGTCAGGTTTCTCTGTCTGCTCAGCGCGCGCACTGAGTGGGCGTGTCGAATTCAAATAACTTGTACAAGTGACGTATGAAAGTTAGAGAAAAAGCATCGTTTGTCTATCGATTCATATCAGCGACTCAGAGTCGACTCTTACTTTTGAGAGACAATAACTTTGTATACGGTGAACTTTCATATTTAAAACTTTGCAGGATATTTTTGTTCACTTAGATCTATGTTACACACTACATGAAAGGTAATTTTCAAAATTCCATGATAGGTACCCTTTAAATATATCTAGTCAGTGAAAAAGTGCTAGAATATTCGTCTAAAAGAATTCTGTATTTTTAGCTTCAGATTCATGAATATTTTTATTCTGGTGTCTCTATTGTCCTTGGGTTAAAAGCACAGGGTCCAAGCCTATTCATTTAAACCCACAATGTAATATCAAAATGTAACATTTTAATCAACAGTACATTTTTTGATAACCTTTTATCAAATGTCTTGGAGTATCGCAATAATATCGTATCGTGAGTTCAGTATCGTGATATGTATCGAATCGTGACATGAGGGTATCATTACACCCCTAGTTTTTATATAATATATTACAGGTATTTATTCTGCAACCCAGAAAGCCTTTGCTAGCCTTGGTCCATTAAGACCACTATTCATAAGCATGCATTGATTAATCCCATGGCATGTAGCAAAAAAAAAAAAAAAAAAGGTGCGACCAAATCGTATGCTGGTGCGACCAACTGAGAAAGCAACATGAAAAAGAATCGTGATAAAATCGTTAATCGTGATTTTTCCTGAAAAAATCGTGATATAATATTTTTTCCATATCGCCCACCCCTAGGTCCAAATGAGTTTTCAGTGCAGCTTCAAATGACTTCAAATGACAAATGATGTCTTATCTAGCGAAACGATGCGCCATTTCGAAAATAAATAAAACAGTTGAAGTATTTTTAGCACAAATGCTCGCCTTGTTCTGTCCTGAGATGTACGTTTGTGATTCTCCTGTTCGATCTCGTTCATTAAAATGAACAAATCTTTTTTCGAGTGATTTCGTTCGTTGAATGAACAAAATGACTCGAAAAAAGACTCGTTCAAAATGAACAAATCTTTTTTCGAGTGATTTCGTTCGTTGAATGAACAAAATTACTCGAAAAAAGATTTGTTCATTTTAATGAACGAGATCGAACAGGAGAATCACAAACGTACATCTCAGGACAGAACAAGGCGAGCATTTGTGCTAATAATACTTCAACTGTTTTATTTATTTTCGAAATGGCGCATCGTTTCGCTAGATAAGACCCTTATTCATCGTCTGGTATCGTCATTTGTCATTTGAAGCTGCACTGAAAACTCATTTGGACCTTGAACCGTTTTGGCCACTATTGAAGTCCATTATATGGAGAAAAATCCTGGAATGTTTTCATCAAAATCATTAATTTCTTTTCGACTGAAGAAAGAAAGACATGGACATCTTGGATGACATGGGGTTGAGTAAATTATCAGCAAAAGTTTTCTAAAAGCACAGGGTCCAAGCCTATTCATTTAAACCCACAATGTAATATCAAAATGTAACATTTTAATCAACAGTACATTTTTTGATAACCTTTTATCAAATGTCTTGGAGTATCGCAATAATATCGTATCGTGAGTTCAGTATCGTGATATGTATCGAATCGTGACATGAGGGTATCATTACACCCCTAGTTTTTATATAATATATTACAGGTATTTATTCTGCAACCCAGAAAGCCTTTGCTAGCCTTGGTCCATTAAGACCACTATTCATAAGCATGCATTGATTAAAGTGTTCACTTTTTGTTCACTTCAAAAGTGAACTAATCCTTTAAATAACTGGTTTGTAAATAATGCAATACTTCATTTAGAAATGATAAATTGATCATTAATAAAGTATGAAAATACAATTATTAAACACATTATAGATATGCTTTTAAATCAACAATAAAGCATTTATAGCTGTATTTATAAACTGTTAATGCTTTATAATGTCTATTAATGCTTTATAAATGATGAATTAACTATAATTACTGCACGCTATCAATCATTAGTAAACAAAGTGTTTACCAAAATATCTTCGTTTGTGTTCCGAAGGTGAACCGAAGTGGGAGAGGGAGTGTGCTGTGATTGGCTGGTGTGAACCTGGCAGATCTATATCCAAAACAAATTGAATTGAATCTAAAATTTTGTTCCGTATTATTAATATATTTCGACATCCACACAGAATTGTCCATTCCATGCACAGATCTTAGAAATTACATGTTTGCCTGTCACAAGTTGTCCAAAGCCATTAAATGTAATGTTTAATTTTCATATTCTTTAATACAGACAAGAGAGAGTGTGAAACCATCAGCTGTCTGCCAGGTAAATAGTGAAGTTGTAGTGAATACCATTAATAAACATATAATGATTATATGGTATGTACTGTATAACTAAATTTTTTGTCTTTATGTTTTTTTGTTTGTTTGTTTTTGTCCCCAGCGTGCCAAAAAAATAATTCTTGAACTGGAAGAAAGTGAGTTCTATTGGCAATTCATGTGTATTAGTGGTAAGTACATTTACAAAACAATTAATTTTAGTCTAAAAAATGTCAGTATAACTCGCCAAATTAAATATGGTAAACATTAAAGGCATAAATAACTTAACAAAAAAATACTTTATATCTGTCGTCATCTATTCTCACGTTCAGACCTTTATGACTGTGTAACACAAAACGAGAACTTTGGAAGAATGTTCTGATCTGTTATTTCCATGTAGTGAAATTTAACAGAGGCAACTCTTTTTTAAACTGTAAAAGGAATAAAAAATAACCATAAAATAGGTCCACATGACTCATGTTTTCCAGGTTGACACAATACAATAGCTTTGTGTGAGAAAACCCCTTTCTTGATTATCTGTCTTGGTATTTCTCAATTCTTTATTATTATGCATTTCAGATTGAATGGAGTGTCTAGAGCTCTATCCCTTTGTTAGTTACAGATGTCTCTACTCAAACCAATACTTTCTCCATCTCTTTTGTCCTTTATTACAACCCATTTTATCTTTTGTGAAATGATGTATATATGAGACTTACTCTAGTACCAGTACTTTTTGTTTTGTTTAACCTTTCAAGAGTATAAGTAAAGGAGAATACACTCAGCTGATCATATAATGCACATTCTTTCTGCATGGCCTTTGGAGCCCTAATAATGTATGGGTTATTTATGAAAACACTGGCTGAATGGACATTATTACATGGCTACTTGATAGTGCAACTGACCAATAGCAGTTGAGTATTCCAGCTTGTGTGTTAATTTGGTGTGTATTCTTCTCATTTTAGCTTCTGCGTCCATTTGGGCTGAAGGTCGAGACAGAACCGAACCAAAGCTGGACTGTAACCTACTGGCCATATGACAGACTTCATACTGACAACTACTGGCATGGATGCGGCACATGTTTTTCAACAAAAGACTTTTACATCCTAGAATTTAAAGTGTGGAGGAGACTCCATGTCTTCATCTCTTGTGAGTGGATATCTTTTAAAACATTCTTCAAAGAACTGCTAATTTCTTCTGAATTTATAGTATTTATTGTTCTTGTCAAGTAATATTGTTGTAATCCTGTTAATGTATGTACAGTATAAATTGCAAACATGCTTGTGTTGGACACCTGTTCATAGGTTAGACATTTTAGAGGAGGTAGATGCTGTGTATTTAAAGGTGCTCCAAGTCATGTTTATTTGTACAATATGTTATTTTTGTATATAAATCATTATTACAGTGGAACAAATTGCTATTTTTTTTTTATTTGTAAATTAGCAACTGAATTTAACCATTGCACAGCACCACTTTATTACCAATAATTTTGTATAACTTTGTAGTCAAATTATTGTTTTATGTCACATGTGAGAACAAATGCTAGTTTATATTTTCTTTCAAATTGTCATTTTTGTCAAGTCAAGTCAAGTCAAATATATTTATATAGCGCTTTTCACAATACAGATTGTATCAAAGCTGCTTTACAGTATCAATCAAAACAACTCAACAATGTTTGTTTATTACTGGACATCCAAAAAGGACATCCAAATTTGGTAGAGCTGATCAATGGTATGATTGTTTAATTAATTTGAATATCCCCAACTGAGCAAGCCAAAGGCAACAGTGGCAAGGAACCGAAAAACTCCATCAAGTGACCCAAAGGTGTCCTAAAACTCCATCAGATGACCCAATGGAGAAAAAAAAACCTTGGGAGAACCCAGGCTCAGTCGGGGCCAGTTCTCCTCTGGCGTTTATGAACTAGAGGCCGAATTTACAGTAACTGTAAGATAAAAATTTATATGAATGCCTGGCTAAATAGATGCGTCTTTAGTCTAGTTTTAAACTGGGAGAGCGAGTCTGAGCAACGAACAATATCAGGAAGGCTATTCCAGAGCTTCGGAGCTAGATGTGAAAATGCTCTCCCTCCTTTGGTGGATCTGGATATCCTAGGAATGACCAGAAGCCTCGAATTTAGTGATCTTAAAGAGCGCGATGGATTGTAAGGCGATAGAAGATCCGTTAAATAGACTGGAGCTAAACCATTTAGAGCTTTATAGGTCAAAAGCAATACCTTGTAATTAATACGGAACTTTATAGGTAACCAATGAAGTGATGATAAAACTGGTGTTATATGATCATATTTTCTTGATCTAGTAAGAACTCTAGCGGCTGCATTTTGGACTAACTGTAGCTTGTTTATTGAGGATGCAGGACAACCAGCTAATAAAGCATTACAGTAATCTAGTCTCGAGGTCATGAATGCATGAACTAACTTTTCTGCATCAGAAACAGATAGCATATTACGTAGTTTAGCAATGTTTCTAAGGTGGAAAAAGGCAGTTTTTGTAACATATGAAATATGCTTTTCAAAAGACAGGTTGCAGTCTAATATAACACCCAGGTCTTTTACTGTAGCGGATAAAGTAACAGGGCATCCTACTATGTTAAAGTTGTGTTGTGAGAGGTTTTGTAGACGGTTTTTAGAACCGATAAGTATTACCTCTGTCTTATCTGGATTTAATAAAAGAAAGTTACGCGTCATCCAATCTTTTATATCTTTAACACAATCTGTCAATTTGGATAATTTAGCGTATTCATCTGGCCGTGATGAAATATATATTTGAGTGTCATCAGCATAGCAATGGAAACTAATTCCATGTTTCCTTAGAATATTACCAAGTGGCAGCATATATATTGAGAATAATAAAGGGCCTAACACAGATCCCTGCGGCACTCCATGGTTTGCCGAAGTCATGATCGATTTTTCTCCATTTAAAGCCCTATTCGCACGGGATTAGTATTACCTGGTGACCTCTAGTAATTTGTAATAATTGCGGAGTTTGTCTGAGATCTTAATCCCGTGCGAATCGACCATGTCTGTAATTTGTAAAGTAAAAATTCCCCCGCAAATTACCTACTATATTTCGCCGAACACCGAGGTCCTGTGATAATATTAGTCCCGTGCGAATCGGCATCTCTGTGATTTGGCCGGATCGTATATCATTTTTTCAAGGTTTTTGTTTCATGTGCGCCTTTTTATCCATCTTTCGCGAATAATGGAGGCTGGTTTGGAGTGTTTTGATAGTATTTTGGGTGCTGAGTCATATCGCTTCACACAACTACACAATTTGCAGAAAGTGAAAGCTGAAGATCATCGGAAGAGCAAAACAAAAAGAATGATTAAATGGAGATGAATTGGCATGTATAGCTAACCTGACTCCGCCAGATGGATTTGCTCCGCATATCCATCTGGAAACCTTCCGTTGAAGTAGTTATGGTAAGGGGCGAAAATACTGGTTAGCTGATTGGCCTATGTTGGTGATAGACGGGCCAAATCAACCAATCAGATCAACGAAGCATATGAGAGCGACGACGAAAACACAACCACAAGCCAGGCTACTCTTGCTGCTGCAGGTAAAGGCTCGTTAGCTCTGTAATTCCGTAATAACTCTGTAATTCCGATAAAACTTGCTCGATAGCCACACTGATGCTAGTTTCATCCGCTGAAGCCGCCATGTTCTTAAGACTGAACTGTCGCGCTTCTCGTTGCGTCACACCTCAACCCGCCTCAAAGCCAACGCTGATTGGACGTTCGTTTGGTGAACTGCTCCCAAATTTTCTTTAACGGAAAGTATCCAGACTGATCTGCGAGTGAAACCTTGAAAGC
>JAZAVI010001070.1:0-31529 GCA_036326025.1 Chrosomus eos | reverse complement strand
TCAATTCTTGTGATTTGATTCAGATCTTGATTGCAATATTGTTTCCTTTGGATAAATATTAGGTACAGTTACTGTATACGTTAATCTCACCTAAAAAAACATCTCACCTAATTCTGTAAACATACAGAGCCCTATCAACTGGTATTATTATTAAAAGTTAAAAATAACATCTCAAATTAAATGTGTTCTTATAATAAAAACGTTATAATATTTTAATGATACAGGTAAAAATATAATAAATATGTAATATAGTTATCATATTTAGCTAAATACTCCTCTCTATAGGAATTTTTTAAGTCCAACTAACATGCTAATGGTTGGCTTTCCTGAGGTAAATGTAATGTGACATATTGTTCTCCAGCTGTTTAATGGACCTCTTTCCGCGGTTGAAAAACA
Organism: Chrosomus eos; assembly: GCA_036326025.1. Classification (NCBI taxonomy): domain Eukaryota; kingdom Metazoa; phylum Chordata; class Actinopteri; order Cypriniformes; family Leuciscidae; genus Chrosomus; species Chrosomus eos. Next base: position 31,133 of record JAZAVI010001070.1, on the reverse strand, counting down.
CAGGGCTGAGTTTCCCGAAACCTTCTAAAAAACCTACTTAAAAAAGTCCTATTCGTATGCTAATATTGTTTATCATGGGCTCGTACGGTATTTTAAACATTTACAGGGGTAAGTTGGTTATTTTAGTGCTGTCCGAATCCATAATATCAGTGTTTTTTCTCACCCAACCCTCGTAAAAATCTCTGTCCAAATTACTACCTACTGATTTTTGACAAACAGGTCATTGCCGTCTGAATCCACATCTCTGAGTTTACAAGAAGAGATTCAAAATTCACTGTTTAAATCCTTTTTGATCACTGCCGAGCACCGTAGCTACGTGACGTACACTTTTATTACTGAAATGCTTGAAAGTATTATAGGCTGTTATAGTTTGGATTATTTTTTTTTATAATATCCCATGAGTCCTAGTAAATGCAATTTCAACTATTTCTGAAGTGCTTATTTTATAAAGAACAGCGCTTTCTCACATAAACAGCCCCTGCACGAGAGAATAATTGATTCTCGAGTCATCGATATCAACAGATTCAGCACCATCGCCACCGACAGCACCGGTAACGACGCACGTAAAAAGGTATATCTTAAGCAGCTTTCTAAGGTATAGTTCTGGGAACACGCCTAGAAATGGTATACCTTCAGTTAAGTTATACCTTAAGAGTCTTCGTAGCGCGCTAAGAGACAACGTTATCGGGAAACTCAGCCCTGATCAATTTAATTTCATTGAACTGTTAAATTACCTATGGAATTACCTATATTCGTGTTTATTTACTATTAAAGGTGCTCTAAGCGATGTTGGGTGACGTCACTTCTTGTTGACGTTCGAAGTATTGTCAAACAAAACGGAGGCAAGCTAGACCCTCCCTCCTCCTCATCCGTGCACTAACCCCCCAAACCCACCACCAACAGTTTGTTATGTTTCGTGGTGCGGGTTAGCCCAGTTTGTTTTTGTTTGTTTTTGTTGCCGTTTGTGGAGCCTGGGGTGTCTGCAGAGACTATGTTTTTTTACAGTGTGTTCAGGGGACAGGCAGCTAGCGGATAGTGAGGAGATGTTTGCTGTATGTGACAAAAAATAGTTCCAAGCCGGTCTTGACTGCTTTCAAGTTCCATATCACTTCGCCAAATGATGTCAGTTATTTGAAAGATCCTCACAGCCTTCAACAGCAAAAGGATAAAAATGACAACTTTTTCTATTTTTTTTCCCGCGAAATTATTTTTCATTATCTATAGAAAACAATCTATTTCCAATATAAACACATATACATACAGTACACTTACGAGTTTCCTAGTAAAAATTGGATATGAACGCCCTCTCAAGTCGTATTTACCGCTGGAAAGCTCAGGGATATTTAGCACTGTCTGAATCGTCCCCTATCCCATATATATAATAATATATAATAAATCGTTACATTTATAAAGCACTTTTCTGGGTACTCAAAGCACTTTACATGGAAGGGGGAATCTCCTCAACCACCACCAATGTGCAGCATCCACCTGAATGATGCGACGGCAGCCATATTGCACCAGAACGCCCACCACACACCAGCTTACAGGTGGAGAGGAGACTGTGATGAAGCCAATCACTATATGGGGATGATTAGGAGGCCATGATGGACAGAGGCCATGAGGCAATTTTGGCCAGGATATATAGTGCCATTCACCATAGAAAAATAGTAAACAAGTGACCGATTTTAGCCACAGCTTTAGCGTCTATTTATGATATAGGGGGCGGGACGCTTCAGATTCTAGAGAGCATTTGATTGGACAGAAAATCTGATGAGAAGCTGAAGTGCAGAGTGATGTCATAAAAATTAATCCATGATTGGCAGAGGTGAGACTAAGTTTTGAATGCTTATATCTTCTAAATGCTAAATGTTATTGTTTTGGAGCATACTAGCTCACAGATAACAGTAAGGCTATAACATACTCATACTAAAAGCCAAAAAAATCCATTTTAATTTCATGGGGACTTTAATGTATTAAGCAAACATATATTTATAAATTTGCATTAAACTAATAAATGTGGGGAAAAGCAATGTTGCTTATTGTTACTGAAATTTTGTGTTACCAGTAAAAATACTTAATATTTTTAATTTAAAATATTTAAAAACTCAATATTTTAATATCAAAAACTATATTACGATACAGTATCAAAAGTAATGATAATTTAAAAACAATACTGCATATGTTCAAAAAGCAAAAAAAAAAAAAAAGAAGAAACAAATGCAGCATGATTTTTTAACCACAAGTTCACAAAGAGCTCCACTCCCAGACTGGCTCTGAAAACTGTACACTCAAGCCATTGTGGTCATCAATTTATTTAATTTGATGCAGAAGCACGCAGTGACGGTGAGGGCAGGAACAGCTGGAGGCTCTAAAAGCAGCAAGTGACCGCTCCACACACTTTTCTGCCCAAACTGGCACACAGTTCTGGCTTCACAGACAGGTGGAATGTTGTGGAAACCATTTGAAGGCAGAATGAGTCAGGACCACCTGAGGGAGAGCTAGAAAACAGCAAGAAGAGCTGTGAACTACCCAGCACAACTGCAAGTACAGCCCCTGAGGCGAGCAGACGGGAGGGCCTCATTACCTGAGCAAGCTTGAGAGTGTAGCAGATAAATGTGTGAGACAACAAGAAGCAGATCTGTGAGTGGATGGATAGTGTATGGAGACTCGTTTAAATCCATGGAAATAATCCAGAACCTGATGAAAACTGACACATCCATCCATATTCATACAGCACATTCACTTAATGGACCACATTTATCATCCTGGGGTAGCATGCTGGAGGTCCTAATTAGACATTTACTATACATACGTACACGTGAGATGTTTTGTGGTAAGAGCAGGAAATTGCACGGTCTATCACATAGAAGGGAAGCAGAGACTGACTGCTGCTCAACTTCACTCAATAAACTCTTCCATTTCCTGGTCTTCATTTCTCTGTCACACCTGAATTCCAGCCCAATTTCTCTGAACTCTCATTTCATTAACATAAATGGGCATAGGCTACAGAGAAAAAACACAGCGCTCATCTGCCAGGAACCTAATCTTTCTTCTCTGTGGTGATGTCTTTGCCTTGGAGATAGTGGAGCAGAGAGTTTACATTAAGGTCTCAAAAATTGCATTTCAGACAAAATCTTCATTCCAATTTTTTTTTCAGTAATAAACAAACATTGTTAAGTTGTTTTGATTGATACTGTGAAGCAGCTTTGATAATATATTTGACTTGACTTGACTTGACAATTTACGACAGATTCTGGATTAGAATTTTTTTTTAAAGAAATTAATCAAATTGATCAATATTGATTGACAATAAAGACATTTACATTGTTACTGAAGATTTCTATTTAATATAAATTTATGTTCTTTTGAAATTTATATTCATAAAAGAATCATGAAAAAAAGGATCACAGTTTCCAAAGTAAATGTTTCTTGAACACCAAATCAGGATAATAAAATTATTTCGGAAGGATCGTCAATTTCAAAGAATTACACGACAACATTATTTCACACTATTCCTGATTTTACTATATCTTAGATTAAATAAATGCAGCCTTGGTGAGCATAAGAGACTTCTTTCAAAAGCATTTTGAAATACAGTACGTAATTTTACTGAGCAGAAAAAGACTTGATTTTCTTGTTTAAGGTTGGAAAAAAATGCAAATCTCAAAAAAAGTTTATTTGGGGGGAAAATACAGACTTACAAAAATAGTAACAACTTGAGCATACCTAAATTAGGCCTGTCGCAATAATTAAATAACCGTCTAATATGCGTTTTGTGCAGCACTGTTTTTAAGCGTATTATCACGGTTCATGCGTGTCATATTATCATGGTTTTGCGCACTGAAAGATTATTAAAAACCTATCTTCTTCTGTCGTATCGATCATATTTGTCGAAACGACGTGTAAAAAATTATCTGTGGGGTATTTTGAGCTAAAACTTCACATACACAGTCTGGGGACAACAGAGACTTATTTTACATATTGTAAAAAGGGGCATTATACCACCCCTTTAATGAACACTCCAAAAAAGAGAAAAGGTCTAAAACACTAAATGGCAGACAGACGATACTGAAATGCCATCCATGGTTTCTGCTGAGAGAGATGGGCCTGTTGGACCCCCTCTTGGGAGGGTGAATCTGATAGGCTTTGCTGCTTATTGCTTTGACTGAGTCGATCACGTCACAAAAATACCCATCAGAGCTCTCTGTCAGAGCACTGGCACCATCAGACAAGTAATCAGAGAAGTTGCCTTACAGACTGACAACAGACAATCCACATTGAACCAAAGTCTCTGTAAGGGAATAAGATGAAGACTGAGAGGACAATATAGTAGATATTGAGAAACTTTCTTTTACATCTATAACTTTTATAATGGTGATGCATCTTATTGGTAATGGAATTCATGTATGTTTGTTTGATTGTCTACAAATTAAACTGGAAAGGCAGCCTTGATGAATAAAAAAAATGTGTGGTTTTCAAAGAAATCACTAGCACAACAAAGCCCATTCTATTAATTGATACTTTAGGGGTTTATATAACCAAGCAACACTGTGATGACTTTTTTCTCTGCACGGTGCATACTGTAACGCCAATTAAGTCAAATTGTTTTTGAAAACGTAGTTGCTAGAAGATGAAATGTCCTTTCAACTTCACATTTATCATTCAATTAATTCATTCTGTGATTGGAAAGAGAAGGCTACAGCAGACAGGCAGAAATGATTAGATTGGGGGGAAAACGGCTTGCTTACAGTATCAAGTTTCCCTGTAAATTAGTATAAATTTCACAAAAATAGCTTTAGTGTCTTATGGCATACCAGAGCATTAAGCTGATAGAAAGCTACAGCTAAACCACAGTTTAAACAAATTGTGAATCTGGGGGGAACGGTGGCTACAGGCAAAGAGGAAGATCAGATTAAAATGAGACCATCATGGCATTAAACCCATTTCTCAAGGTTTTCAGCAACAGAATAAATTTAGCATTGAAACATGATCTAATCTAATGGGTCTTCTGAGATGCCAGACCCAGCCTCCCCCAAGGTTGAAGATTGCTTTATGAATTAAAATGTGTAATCTGTGGGTTGTGGTGAGTTTCAGCTGAGCTCTACTTTTAATAAAGTATAAACTGAGTTTTATACTTGCAATAAGCCTGTGAGATATACATTTTCACTGAGTTGCCACCACATCATAGATCTAGTTTTAAACAATGAGTATTCTACAGACACTAATAATGATGCAGGATTTGTAAACAACTTGGAATAAGCCTGTCTGGGAAAGAGCTGTGAAGCAACACTAATGATTTTAGAGCTTTCAAGCTCCACTCTGAACACAGATCGATGAAAAAAATGATTCTTGCAATGTGTACAGATAATGCGATTATTTCCAATAATCCGAGTAAGGACTTAATCGCAGTATGATGATTACATGACACAAGCGACCTTTTTAGTCCTGTTTAGATGTCATTTTCTTTACTCTGATTATTCGCTAAGAATTGTGATTATTTTTTCTGACATTATTCACATACCCCACTGCACAAATGATGAACTCACAAACAGTAGGTGTGTTACTGGCCACTGTTTTAAACTTCTCTTACATCAAATGCAAAACACACTTCTATGGACGTATTGGAATTTTTTCAGTGATGTGCCAACAAATGTCTTCATTTCAATGTTTTCAACCATCAATATACTGCATTATATTCATGTCGCAACGTTGTCAACATTACCTATGTCAGCACCCCCAAAAAAGCAATGCCTTCTTTACCGATATTTTTAAGAATCTGCGCATGACAGAGTCATTTGTGTACGTCACATGCCCATGCGCACTTTGGCCAGAGTGGAATAAATACCATTAAAGTGTTTACACGCCTGTTTATTGTGATTAAAATTGGTATATGCCACATATTTTACTATGATTATGGTTACTACGATAATGAGCTTAATTGCATCAATTTGATGAGGTTCACATGAGGTAAAGTTTATCGCATTATTGTCTAAATCTCATTTTAATCACATTATGATGGTGCAAGTAAACATTTTGCTAGTTTCAGCCCGACGCAGTTATCATTTTTACATCCTGCGCCACGTTGTTTAAATAGCAAATGCATTTGAACCCATTTGTGCGCCCATGGGCATACTGGTCTGAAAACGAGGTGTGTTCAGGCACATTTTTGGTGCGTTGCTATTTTGAGGAAACCGAAATAGACTGCGCCATTGACCAACAAAAACCTGGTCTAAAGTCAATGGTGCAATATTTTTTTTGTTATTTAAAGAGCACATTAGACTCTGCTTATTAAACACACAGGGATGCACAGCAGCACACAAACATGCTAAATATTAAAAATAAAAGGATTACCATGTAAAAGCTTATTATTGTGTACATAAAGATATGGTGGAATGAATCCGGCTTGTCCCGTAGATGGTCTACTGCGCACTTTTACCTCACGCACAAGCAGATCCGTTTGCGCTCTTGAGACGCGTTCAGTCTTTCCACTATCAAATTCCGCCATGGCGCGAGCGCAACTTGCATTTAAAGGGAATGGGAGATGAGATGGTGATTCTGATTGGTTAATTGCATGTAAAGCCCAAAACACACCCATTACTCATTAAGAGAATAGGGACAAACCTATCCATCTAGGGTCCATCTCTTCTACTTTGTATTGTTTTTGCTAGTTCATACCTGAATGTCAGTCTAGAAAAAATATCACATTGAAGGCTTGCAAGATATTTCTGTGATGAGTATCACTGACAAATATAGTCTATTCTAGAGCTTTGTTCACTTTCGTTCACAAAAGGGCAGCTTTGACCTGTATGTGTGAGTCATGTCAGATTCCAAACATGTTTTTCTACTAAGGCATCTGTCCAGTCAGTGCTTAAGGGCACTGGTGATTGAGTCCACATACCACCATAATATCCTCCTGTGTCTCCATGGACGAAAGCGAAATGCAGGGCGAAAGCCAAATCCTATTCTGTCAATGATGCTGTTGATCAAAAGGAAAGCGTGGAAAAAAAAGTAACTTCCGTGGGGATATCAAATAGAATAGATTGACTGAAATCAACAGTTTTTGAAATTACAGTGAATTGGGACAAGGGAGGGGCGAGAAACGGACAATGGTGTAGATTCCATTCTAATTTAAATACAGTCTTAATTGATTTAACTTAAATCGGTCATATTCAAATAGTTGAAAACTAGTTCTGTAAGACAGTAATAACGAGAGTTAGCCGGAAACGTACACAATAGAAAACACAAAACTATGCATTTTGAACACCCGGTAGAAAATATATACCTCAATAATTATTCATACTTAGACAAAATAAACTGGGTACTGACCCATCTTTCAAGAGTTTTGCAAATCCCACGTTGAACTCCCGAGATTTAAGCATTCGTCAGTAAAATGACGTGTTTGTGGGCGGGTCACGTTGTTTGCGGGCGGACAATGTACAACATAGGTGGGCATTATGCAAATGTGTTATCTAGTAATGTAGAACCGTAACGCATTGGGATCCGAATAACAGACGACTCGTTTGGGTGGTTCAGAGTCGATTCTTTCTTTTGGGAGACAATAACTAATTTATCGTGAAATTTAGACGTGACAATTTTGTAGAGAGTTTACATTTACAAAAAGCTATATTACACACTGCCTGAAAGGGAATATTCGAAAAAACATAATAGGAGCACTTTAATGAATTGATCAGATGTCTCTTGATGACAGGCACCAGACACATAACTTTTATATTTTTCAGGGGTTCGTCTTGGTTGAAATCACAGGTTTATATGGTGTAAAGCTGTCTGTTAAACTCCATCTCATATTATCTTAATAGTCCTAAAAACCTGGAAATCCATTCATGGGTGTCTAATAACCATAATTTCCCCTGCCTTTGGTAAAAAGTGGCCATATTAAAACATGTATATGTTTTCTGATCACTGGCTCCCAAATGAAAAGCAATTAGCAGCATATGTTTGCAAGGCATGTGCAAGGTGTATGCCGGGACTAATTGAATCTGTGGTACCTTGATCTGTTTCCCTTAATGGTTAGTACTGGATTGGATGAAGCTAGTTAAAACCAGCACCCAAACCCAAACATCTTGTCAAGAGGTAACTGCAGTATTACCTTTGTTAAAGTTTCTCTGTTGCCATGTCAAACTAGTTTGAAAATACTCAGGTGAAAGTCATTAAAGCCCCAGAATATTTAAGAGATTGTTCACCCAAAAATAAAAAATTCTGTCATGGTTTTCTCTGTAATTCTGTCATCATTTACCCTCATGTCATTCCAAACCTGTTTGACTTTTTTCCTCTGTGGAACACAAAAGACAGTTTCAGGTGTTTTTGTCCATACGATGAAATAAGTTAAGACAATTTTTACAATTAGTTCCACAGAACAAAGAAAGAAATTCAGGTTTGGAATTACATGAAGGTGATAAAATGATTACAATTTTTATTTTTTGTGAACTATCCCTTTAAGGATTCTGGGGCCATGATGAGTGAGATGGAAGATGGAGAAAAGGATCATCTCCACAATGCTCTATTGGCTCTATATGGCCAGCCCTTTGGACTGACCCATAATGTATTTATGTTTTTTTCTTTAATTAAATATGAAAAATTGCTGTTGCCTAAAGATTTAAAGTGAAGAACTGGACATATTCTACAGTTTGTTTTGACATCTAAAGAGCTGTCTGTGAGACAACAAAGATGGTCAATTAATCTTTTAATGAATATCAGTGGATTGTGAGTGTGTTCATATAAAATTTGTATTAAAGGGATAAAAAAAAGTGAAAATTTAACAGGGCCTGGCAAAGTCTGTATTTGTAGCATTTTATCTCAAAATGTGATTACAGAGCCCATGAGGGAAACTTGCACTTGCTGAGGGTCACATGGGCCCCTGTACTTACTGTGAAGAACAGAAGTACTCAAATCATGAGTATCAGCAAGTCAGACCTCTTATGAAGCTTCTCATTCCAGCATGTTGCCCCAAGGTCTGTCTGATAAATATTACAGCTGACTGGGCTGAAATATATCCAGATTTACTTTCCTTTAGAAGAGTTGGCAGACTGTAGCAGAATATAACATGTGGAGAGGCTAAATCTTTCCTGTCATAATTTACCAACATAAAAATAATATGACAGCTGATACTACACACATTTGAAGTGTACCTAGATGTGATTTAAAACATACTTTAATAGACAAATAGCAGAAGTGTAACAAATAAAAATATATAGAATAAATGTTTGAAATTTTTTTGCATTACAGTTTTATCAACAGCATAATACATTTTATTATGTATTATGTGAGATGTAGCCGAGTATTATTTGCAAATCCAAATTATATTTACAATCTTAATTATTTTTTGTTGTTATAAGCTAAATCATGACTTCAACAAACAAAACTGGGGCACATGAAATTACAACAAAACACCCTTATTGATAAAACTTAACAGAAAAATATAGCTGCGAGCAGCGATTACGGGCCCAAGCCGGTGGCACCGCAACCCTGGTGCACCAGGGTGGCGGTACCGTCGGCTTTGGCCCTTCATCGCTGCTCGCAGCTATATTTATATATATATATATATATATATATATATATATATATAATATATATATATATATATATATATATATATATATATATATATATATAAAGCCAGTGGCACCGCCAGCCTGGTGCCTTTAGCGTTATTGTGCACGACGTGACAAAATATCTGCTCGCTATCTGCCGAACCGCTCTGGTAGTTCCGCTTCAGCACTGATGATGTTGTAGAATTAGTGCGCTCTGGTTGGTCTGGATTATTGGGGATTTTTTAATTTATGCAGAAATAAGTTATTTATAATACAGATAGAGAATAAAGTTAGTGTTGATTAAAATGAAAGAAAACAATTATATTGATCTGAAATATAGCACATTAATTGTAAATTTATTTAGGTTCAATTACCAAACATACAATCTTAATTTAATTTAAAGCAAACAATACATTTAAAATATATGGGTTGTATGCACATAAAAAAAAAAGAAGATATATCCAAAAAAGACAAGGCCTTAAAGCAGTGGTTCTCAATCTTGGTCCTATGGGTGCCACTGCTCTGCACATTTTATATGTCTCCTTTATCTGACACACCCACTTCAGTTAATAAAGCTCTTTCCTAACGAGCTGATGATCTGAATCAGGTGTGTTAAATGAGGGAGACATACAAACTATGCAGAGCAGTGGCTCCCTAGGACCAGGATTGAGATCCACTGCCTTAAAGGGTTAAACTCTTTTCACTGTAACAGACACACTCTCTCTCACACACACACACACACACACACACACACACACACACACGTCAAGTCACTTACATTTTAGATGCAATATTGACGGTTTTTCTGTTTCAGCAGCGAAAATAGTTAAACAAAGATCACAGCAGAACCATTGCTCATCTCACAGCAACATGTTTTCGCATTACTGAATGATTCAGCATTTTGGACAAATTGGTTTACTCAAAGATTCAATTAGGGTTGTGCCGATAGACGATATCATAGTTAAGCCAGCATCGCGACCCCCCCCCCCCCCCCCCCCCCCATGTTTCCATGGTGACGCGTCATGCTTGGCACGTGATTCACCACAGCCAAAATAGCGCTGTATGACATGTAACGTTAGCGCTTTTATTTATAAATATTAACAAACCTGGTTACCATGTCATCAACTATCTTCTATTCTGATTCTCAAATGTGTGTAAGTGAGTTTGTTTTGTCGTTTAAAAAACAGTTTCTCCCGAAATACATGGCCGGTGAACTGGGAGAAGAATAGAGTTAACTTTATAGTTCCTTACACTGTGTGTCTGATATGAATAAAATCCGTCGGCAAATATATTTGAATGGGTTGTTATTGCTGCTTCCATAGACACCATTGTGTATTTTACAAACTATAAATGTATTGTTTTGCTATAAATTATATGCATTTAAATGTCTGAAACCTAAAATAAACATTATGTGGTTAAAAACACTGAATAGTTGTGATATAATATGACAAGCACTGAACGCGTCTGTCTCTGGCTCAGCGCCAGCCACAGCGCGAAAGCACAGTCTGGATCTGGCTGCTCTGTCACGTGTACATTGTACATCATGTACATTCGCTCCTAGTGGTCAGCTGCTGCAGACTCAGAGCGTGCCGAAATCAAAATGGCTGATGAGATGTAGAGGAAAATATCTCCGCGTTGTGCCTATGCCCCTTAGCTGTTCTAAATCCACTGTAAAAGACAGCTTTGCGGGCTTATTGCTTAAGTGAAAAATTAAAACGTTAGCCCCGCCCCTCCTCCCGATATCATCGTCCATCGCGATGTTTCACTGTACACATCGTCTGATGCCAAATTGGTAGACATCGCAAACCCTAGATTCAATGACCAATCCATACCTGTCTCATTCATGAATGACTCAGTCGTTCGAACGAATCGTTTGAACGAATGAATCAATGACTCGCTCATTAAGACGGTAGCCTGGCGACACCTAGTGACGGTTCAGTGTTATGTTTAAAAGTATCATTCTTTCCAACGATTTTTAATTGACTCATATTTAAAACAATCTCATAACATCTTTTAATGCATTGTTATTTTTCAATGTAAATGATGTAATTTGATCAGCCCTACCTAGGGTAACAGCCATATAGTATCTTATTATTCTAAATAATTGAATTTATTGATCAAATTTACAAATTAAAATGAAAGATGAAGCATACATTTAATAAGACTGGACTAGGGGTGCCTTGCAGATATTACAATTATGCACTTTTAAATATACCATTGCCACCCACCGTCAATTTGGTGTGTGTGTGTGTGTGTGTGTGTGTGTGTGTGTGGTGTGTGTGTGTGTGTGTGTGTGTGTGTGTGTGTGTGTGTGTGTATGTGTGTGGGTTGGTTTGTGTGGGTTGGTTTATGTGATTTATGAGGACACAAATTTGTATAATGACGTGTATTACACTGGTATTACAACTTATGGGTGGTTTATGAGGACATTTCAAAAGTCCTCATAAATCAAATGGCTTGAAAAACATAAAAAACAATGTTTTATTAAAAAAATTTAAATGCAGCATGTCTGTTATATGCCTTTACTTTATTAAAAAAACGTATTTAAAAAATACAAGGCTTAAGACATTTATTTCCTTTTTTAATGAAGGCCAAACCCCACTCCCCCTCCCCTCCCCACACTCACAGACACACACACACAGAGAGCAGGCACATAGCCCCACTCCCCCTCCCCCTCCCCACACTCACAGACACACACACACAGAGAGCAGTCACAGAGACGTAGGCTCAGAGAGAAATGACCATATTCAAACCAAAATATCTGACTTCCTCTTGGTTATTGCTAATGACTGTAAATTAGAAAGTTGTCTGGCTGGAGGAGAACTATATAAATACAGATTTTTGTAACTCTAGATGAAACTAACCCGCCCACTTTTGTCAAAAGGTGGCGCTACTGAGTCCCTGCACCACGCCCATTTCTGAAACTATGCACATGTCACCTGGCTAATAAATATGATCTGTCTGTCGAGTTTCATGCAATTTTAAGCAATTTCAGGCATGCTAAGAGTCTCAAAAGCATCCAAAAAGAATATTAAAGTTTGATGGATTGCCACAGCAACAGTTTCAAAGATATCAAGAATCCATTCACAGGTCTTCATCTGCCGTGTATTTACATTATACAGATGAAGTTTGAAGCAAATCGGGTAAAAATAAGAGGGTGATTTCAAAGCATTTTGAAAGTGACACACTTCCTGCTGCCAGTTGGTGGCGCTATAACTTTGACTCACAATAGTCACATCCATGTGATCGGGCTCTTACAACGAACACACTGCTGAAGTTTCATCAAGATTAGTTAATGTATGCCGTAGTTATGACACACTTCCCGTTTCACGTTTCTCGCCATAATTTCGTTTCCTCGCCACGGCCAAACCGTTCGAGATATCAAAAATCCCCTCGCAAACTTTCATCCTCAATGTCTTGACTTCACGCTGACCGAGTTTCGTGCCGTGTGTTTGAATTCTCTAGGAGGAGTGTTTCACATTCCTTTGCATGCGTTTTCCAAACAAGCCTAAATAGCCGACTTCCTGTTGGGCTGGGGTAAAAAGTTAGAGTGCGAAGTATATATGAAACGATGAGATCTACATGTGTACCGAGTTTCATATTATTACATGCAAGCGTGTTTGATTTATGGACCATGTTTTCGGACCCCGTTCCAGGGGGCGCTGTCGAGCCCCCCTGCCACGCCCGGGTACCATCTTCAGCCCGGCCCTGATGGCCGCAGGTTCTGACATGTGTGCAAAGTTTCAGGAGTTTTTGAGCATGTTAAGGCCTCCAAAAGTGTCCAAAAGGTAGTAAAAAAAGAATTAGAAGAAGAAGAAGAAGAAGAAGAATTATAAAATATAGCTGCGAGCAGCGATTACGGGCCCAAGCCGGTGGCACCGCAACCCTGGTGCACCAGGGTGGCGGTACCGTCGGCTTTGGCCCTTCATCGCTGCTCGCAGCTATATTTATATATATATATATATATAAAGCCAGTGGCACCGCCAGCCTGGTGCCTTTAGCGTTATTGTGCACGACGTGACACAAAATATCTGCTCGCTATCTGCCGAACGGCTCTGGTAGTTCCGCTTCAGCACTGATGATGTTGTAGAATTAGTGCGTTCTGGTTGGTCTGGATTATTGGGGATTTTTTAATTTATGCAGAAATAAGTTATTTATAATACAGATAGAGAATAAAGTTAGTGTTGATTAAAATGAAAGAAAACAATTATATTGATCTGAAATATAGCACATTAATTTTAAATTTATTTAGGTTCAATTACCAAACATACAATCTTAATTTAATTTAAAGCAAACAATACATTTAAAATATATGGGTTGTATGCACATAAAAAAAAAAGAAGATATATCCAAAAAAGACAAGGCCTTAAAGCAGTGGTTCTCAATCTTGGTCCTATGGGTGCCACTGCTCTGCACATTTTATATGTCTCCTTTATCTGACACACCCACTTCAGTTAATAAAGCTCTTTCCTAACGAGCTGATGATCTGAATCAGGTGTGTTAAATGAGGGAGACATACAAACTATGCAGAGCAGTGGCTCCCTAGGACCAGGATTGAGATCCACTGCCTTAAAGGGTTAAACTCTTTTCACTGTAACAGACACACACTCTCACACACACACACACACACACACACACACACACACACACACACACACACACACACACACACGTCAAGTCACTTACATTTTAGATGCAATATTGACGCTTTTTCTGTTTCAGCAGCGAAAATAGTTAAACAAAGATCACAGCAGAACCATTGCGCATCTCACAGCAACATGTTTTCTCATTACTGAATGATTCAGCATTTTGGACAAATTGGTTTACTCAAAGATTCAATTAGGGTTGTGCCGATAGACGATATCATAGTTAAGCCAGCATCGCGACCCCCCCCCCCCCATGTTTCCATGGTGACGCGTCATGCTTGGCACGTGATTCACCACAGCCAAAATAGCGCTGTGTGACATGTAACGTTAGCGCTTTTATTTATAAATATTAACAAACCTGGTTACCATGTCATCAACTATCTTCTATTCTGATTCTCAAATGTGTGTAAGTGAGTTTGTTTTGTCGTTTAAAAAACAGTTTCTCCCGAAATACATGGCCGGTGAACTGGGAGAAGAATAGAGTTAACTTTATACTTACACTGTGTGTCTGATATGAATAAAATCCGTCGGCAAATATATTTGAATGGGTTGTTATTGCTGCTTCCATAGACACCATTGTGTATTTTACAAACTATAAATGTATTGTTTTGCTATAAATTATATGCATTTAAATGTCTGAAACCTAAAATAAACATTATGTGGTTAAAAACACTGAATAGTTGTGATATAATATGACAAGCACTGAACGCGTCTGTCTCTGGCTCAGCGCCAGCCACAGCGCGAAAGCACAGTCTGGATCTGGCTGCTCTGTCACGTGTACATTGTACATCATGTACATTCGCTCCTAGTGGTCAGCTGCTGCAGACTCAGAGCGTGCCGAAATCAAAATGGCTGATGAGATGTAGAGGAAAATATCTCCGCGTTGTGCCTACGCCCCTTAGCTGTTCTAAATCCACTGTAAAACAAGGCTTTGCGGGGCTTATTGCTTAAGTGAAAAATTAAAACGTTAGCCCCGCCCCTCCTCCCGATATCATCGTCCATCGCGATGTTTCACTGTACACATCGTCTGATGCCAAATTGGTAGACATCGCAAACCCTAGATTCAATGACCAATCCATACCTGTCTCATTCATGAATGACTCAGTCGTTCGAACGAATCGTTTGAACGAATGAATCAATGACTCGCTCATTAAGACGGTAGCCTGGCGACACCTAGTGACGGTTCAGTGTTATGTTTAAAAGTATCATTCTTTCCAACGATTTTTAATTGACTCATATTTAAAACAATCTCATAACATCTTTTAATGCATTGTTATTTTTCAATGTAAATGATGTAATTTGATCAGCCCTACCTAGGGTAACAGCCATATAGTATCTTATTATTCTAAATAATTGAATTTATTGATCAAATTTACAAATTAAAATGAAAGATGAAGCATACATTTAATAAGACTGGACTAGGGTGCCTTGCAGATATTACAATTATGCACTTTTAAATATACCATTGCCACCCACCGTCAATTTGGTGTGTGTGTGTGTGTGTGTGTGTGTGTGTGTGTGTGTGTGTGTGTGTGTGTGTGTGTGTGTGTGTGTGTGGGTTGGTTTGTGTGGGTTGGTTTATGTGATTTATGAGGACACAAATTTGTATAATGACGTGTATTACACTGGTATTACAACTTATGGGTGGTTTATGAGGACATTTCAAAAGTCCTCATAAATCAAATGGCTTGAAAAACATAAAAAACAATGTTTTATTAAAAAAATTTAAATGCAGCATGTCTGTTATATGCCTTTACTTTATTAAAAAAACGTATTTAAAAAATACAAGGCTTAAGACATTTATTTCCTTTTTAATGAAGGCCAAACCACACAGCAGTGAAATGGTTAATCTAGCCCCACTCCCCCTCCCCCTCCCCCTCCCCACACTCACAGACACACACACAGAGAGCAGGCGCATAGCCCCACTCCCCCTCCCCCTTCCCACACTCACAGACACACACACAGAGAGCAGGCGCATAGCCCCACTCCCCCTCCCCCTTCCCACACTCACAGACACACACACACAGAGAGCAGTCCCAGAGACGTAGGCTCAGAGAGAAATGACCATATTCAAACCAAAATATCTGACTTCCTCTTGGTTATTGCTAATGACTGTAAATTAGAAAGTTGTCTGGCTGGAGGAGAACTATATAAATACAGATTTTTGTAACTCTAGATGAAACTAAACCCGCCCACTTTTGTCAAAAGGTGGCGCTACTGAGTCCCTGCACCACGCCCATTTCTGAAACTATGCACATGTCACCTGGCTAATAAATATGATCTGTCTGTCGAGTTTCATGCAATTTTAAGCAATTTCAGGCATGCTAAGAGTCTCAAAAGCATCCAAAAAGAATATTAAAGTTTGATGGATTGCCACAGCAACAGTTTCAAAGATATCAAGAATCCATTCACAGGTCTTCATCTGCCGTGTATTTACATTATACAGATGAAGTTTGAAGCAAATCGGGTAAAAATAAGAGGGTGATTTCAAAGCATTTTGAAAGTGACACACTTCCTGCTGCCAGTTGGTGGCGCTATAACTTTGACTCACAATAGTCACATCCATGTGATCGGGCTCTTACAACGAACACACTGCTGAAGTTTCATCAAGATTAGTTAATGTATGCAGTAGTTATGACACACTTCCCGTTTCACGTTTCTCGCCATAATTTCGTTTCCTCGCCACGGCCAAACCGTTCGAGATATCAAAAATCCCCTCGCAAACTTTCATCCTCAATGTCTTGACTTCACGCTGACCGAGTTTCGTGCCGTGTGTTTGAATTCTCTAGGAGGAGTGTTTCACATTCCTTTGCATGCGTTTTCCAAACAAGCCTAAATAGCCGACTTCCTGTTGGGCTGGGGTAAAAAGTTAGAGTGCGAAGTATATATGAAACGATGAGATCTACATGTGTACCGAGTTTCATATTATTACATGCAAGCGTGTTTGATTTATGGACCATGTTTTCGGACCCCGTTCCAGGGGGCGCTGTCGAGCCCCCCTGCCACGCCCGGGTACCATCTTCAGCCCGGCCCTGATGGCCGCGGGTTCTGACATGTGTGCAAAGTTTCAGGAGTTTTTGAGCATGTTAAGGCCTCCAAAAGTGTCCAAAAGGTAGTAAAAAAATAATTAGAAGAAGAAGAAGAAGAAATATAGCTGCGAGCAGCGATTACGGGCCCAAGCCGGTGGCACCGCAACCCTGGTGCACCAGGGTGGCGCTACCGTCGGCTTTGGCCCTTCATCGCTGCTCGCAGCTATATTTATATATATATATATATATAATATATATATATATATATATATATATATATATATATATATATATATATATATATATATAAAGCCAGTGGCACCGCCAGCCTGGTGCCTTTAGGGTTATTGTGCACGACGTGACACAAAATATCTGCTCGCTATCTGCCGAACGGCTCTGGTAGTTCCGCTTCAGCACTGATGATGTTGTAGAATTAGTACGCTCTGGTTGGTCTGGATTATTGGGGATTTTTTAATTTATGCAGAAATAAGTTATTTATAATACAGATAGAGAATAAAGTTAGTGTTGATTAAAATGAAAGAAAACAATTATATTGATCTGAAATATAGCACATTAATTTAAAATTTATTTAGGTTCAATTACCAAACATACAATCTTAATTTAATTTAAAGCAAACAATACATTTAAAATATATGGGTTGTATGCACATAAAAAAAAAGAAGATATATCCAAAAAAGACAAGGCCTTAAAGCAGTGGTTCTCAATCTTGGTCCTAGGGTGCCACTGCTCTGCACATTTTATATGTCTCCTTTATCTGACACACCCACTTCAGTTAATAAAGCTCTTTCCTAACCAGCTGATGATCTGAATCAGTGTGTTAAATGAGGGAGACATACAAACTATGCAGAGCAGTGGCTCCCTAGGACCAGGATTGAGATCCACTGCCTTAAAGGGTTAAACTCTTTTCACTGTAACACACACACACACACACACACACACAACCACACACACGTCAAGTCACTTACATTTTAGATGCAATATTGACGGTTTTTCTGTTTCAGCAGCGAAAATAGTTAAAGATCACAGCAGAACCATTGCGCATCTCACAGCAACATGTTTTCTCATTACTGAATGATTCAGCATTTTGGACAAATTGGTTTACTCAAAGATTGACGATATCATCGTCCATCGTGATGGCTGACAGACATCACGATGTTAAAGTCCCCATGAAATCAAAATTGACCATACTTACTTTGTTTGCCTAAATTGATCGTTTTGTGGTGAACAATTCATCCGTGCAAGTCAATCCACACAAAAAAATTTTTTGGCTTCGTAATCTTTAATCAAATTCTGAAAATGCCCCTCCCCTCTGCACTGGAGGACCTTGCCCGATGACGTAGGCTTGATGGTTTGGGTGTCTGCTTAACATCCGTAATCACGCCCCTCCAACTGACAGTAGACAGGCACACAGCGTGTGAAAGGAGAGATGGCGAGGAGGTGCATTTTTCTAGATCCAATCAGGTCTAGTTGGAAAAAAAAAGCCACGCTCACTATTTTGCCTCATAAGTATTCCGTTTCTCTCGGAAAATACGTCACAGCACTGGAGAAAAGCCGTTTGCAACTTCCGGTTCATGGGACTTTAAGCAAAGAACGTATATTTACAAGAAGTGAAAGCCAATAGAACGTTCCATTGCAACACCAGCGCCCAGCAGCAGCGCTACGCTTCCGCCATTTTGGGGTGAAAGCCATATATTTAGCCCAGTGCAGAGGTCATTTTTAGGTTGAAATAATTATGTAAAAAGAGGAGGCAGCGCCAGATTTTTTAACGCAGGTGCCGAGGGGTGCTAGATCATTGACAGGGGAGCTGCGCACTTATAGCCTATATTGTGCTACTATTATTAAATGAGCAAAACTTCGATATTTAATATTCAATCATTTTAATTATCACAACTAAAGTTTTAATTTTACTAAATTGAATAAGAACAACATTCAGCATTCAATCAAATATATTTAAAGATGTATTATTTATAATGTTATTTCAACATAATATCTCGTTATTTCAACATATGTGAGTGTGCAACATAATCAGAGAGTAGCCTATTTCTTTTCGTTTGGAATAGTTTCGTTTAAATATTTAGTTGCAAGCTTTCTATATTTCTCATGTCTGAGGCATATTTCGGTTAATTTATGATGAGATTCGCTCAAGACGAGCGCCGGCGCCGGATGTCATGATTATGTCTGCTATATTTGCCATTTATTAAATCCAGCCGATTAAATTTAAAAAAAAAATAAAAATAAAATAGAATTTATACAAAACGAAATTAATTTTAAAGAAAGGCTTTCTACAAAACACAGCGTAGGCTAATGAGTCAAAATCATGTATGAGCCACTTCATGTCTCCCGATATCATACTCATGCTGTTCACTTTTCATAATCAATATGGGGAAAAAAACATTATAATATTTGAACAAATATGAAACTAAATGCGCTTATTTAATGGCTACAACAACACGTATACAGTATTAGGCCTACAAACTCTCTATTTGTACAACTATTAGGCCTATACAACAGCAATAGAAACAGCTTTACAGTAAACTTCTTATATCGTATATTAATGACCGTTAATGCAAGACTATGTAAACAAAAACACACAGCCACTGTACAAAATTGTGGCAATTATAGGATAACGGACACAGCAATGCATAATGTTCCATAAGATCATCATGTTTGTAGCATGATCCAGGGGATTAAAACGTACAAAATATATTTCAGGCCAAGTGGAGTTGGTAACTAATAATAGTAGTAAATGTGTAAAGTTGCATAAAATGGAAATATTCTATAATGCAAGAAAAAACTACCTCAAAAAACTGTTATCTGTGCTGTTGTCCAGTAACTCCCGTTGGAATATTCATCCCAAAATGGCGGCCGCGCTCCCGAAGCGCCACCTAGTGGCTGTTACCAGAAAAGCATCAGAGTTTCGCCTCTTGTGCCTCTTTGCTTTAAGCCAGCATCGCGATCCCCCCCCCCCCCCCCCCATGTTCCATGGTGACGCGTCATGCTTGGCACGTGATTCACCACAGCCAAAATAGACATGTAAACGTTAGCGCTTTTATTTATAAATATTAACAAACCTGGTTACCATGTCATTAACTATCTTCTATTCTGATTCTCAAATGTGTGTAAGTGAGTTTGTTTTGTCGTTTAAAAAAACAGTTTTCTCCCGAAATACATGGCCGGTGAACTGGGAGAAGAATAGAGTATAACTTTATAGTTACTTACACTGTGTGTCTGATATGAATAAAATCCGTCGGCAAATATATTTGAATGGGTTGTTATGGCTGCTTCCATAGACACCATTGTGTATTTTACAAACTATAAATGTATTGTTTTGCTATAAGTTATATGCATTTAAATGTCTGAAACCTAAAATAAACATTATGTGGTTAAAAAACCTGAATAGTTGTGATATAATATGACAAGCACTGAACGCGTCTGTCTCTGGCTCAGCGCCAGCCACAGCGCGAAAGCACAGTCTGGATCTGGCTGCTCTGTCACGTGTACATTGTACATCATGTACATTCGCTCCTAGTGGTCAGCTGCTGCAGACTCAGAGCGTGCCGAAATCAAAATGGCTGATGAGATGTAAGGAAAATATCTCCGCGTTGTGCCTACGCCCCTTAGCTGTTCTAAATCCACTGTAAAACACGGCTTTGCGGGGCTTATTGCTTAAGTGAAAAATTAAAAACGTTAGCCCCGACCCTCCTCCGATATCATCGTCCATCGCGATGTTTCACTGTACACATCGTCTGATGCCAAATTGGTAGACATCGCAAACCCTAGATTCAATGACCAATCCATACCTGTCTCATTCATGAATGACTCAGTCGTTCGAACGAATCGTTTGAACGAATGAATCAATGACTCGCTCATTAAGACGGTAGCCTGGCGACACCTAGTGACGGTTCAGTGTTATGTTTAAAAGTATCATTCTTTCCAACGATTTTTAATTGACTCATATTTAAAACAATCTCATAACATCATTTAATGCATTGTTATTTTTCAATGTAAATGATGTAATTTGATCAGCCCTACCTAGGATAACAGCCATATAGTATCTTATTATTCTAAATAATTGAATTTATTGATCAAATTTACAAATTAAAATGAAAGATGAAGCATACATTTAATAAGATTGGACTAGGGGTGCCTTGCAGATATTACAATTATGCACTTTTAAATATACCATTGCCACCCACCGTCAATTTGGTGTGTGTGTGTGTGTGTGTTGTGTGTGTGTGTGTGTGTGTGTGTGGGGTTGGTTTGTGTGGTTGGTTTATGTGATTTATGAGGACACAAATTTGTATAATGACGTGTATTACACTGGTATTACAACTTATGGGTGGTTATGAGGACATTTCAAAAGTCCTCATAAATCAAATGGCTTGAAAAACATAAAAAACAATGTTTTATTAAAAAAATTTAAATGCAGCATGTCTGTTATATGCCTTTATTAAAAAAACGTATTTAAAAATACAAGGCTTAAGACATTTATTTTCTTTTTTAATGAAGGCCAAACCACACAGCAGTGAAATGGTTAATCTAGCCCCACTCCCCCTCCCCCTCCCCAACACTCACAGACACACACACAGAGAGCAGTCACAGAGACGTAGGCTCAGAGAGAAATGACCATATTCAAACCAAAATATCTGGCTTCCTCTTGGTTGTTACTAATGACTGTAAATTAGAAAGTTGTCTGGCTGGAGGAGAACTATATAAATACAGATTTTGTAACTCTAGATGAAACTAACCCCCCACTTTTGTCAAAAGGTGGCGCTACTGAGTCCCGCACCACGCCCGTTTCTGAAACATGCACATGTCACCTGGCTAATAAATGTGATCTGTCTGTCGATTTCATGCAATTTTAAGCAATTTCAGGCATGCAAAAGGGTCTCAAAAGCATCCAAAAAAATATTAAAGTTTGATGGATTGCCACAGCAACATTTCAAAGATATCAAGATCCATTCACAGGTCTTCACTGCCGTGTATTTACATTATACAAATAAGTTTGAAGCAAATCGGGTAAAAATAAGAGGTGATTTCAAAGCATTTTGAAAGTGACACACTTCCTGCTGCCAGTTGGTGGCGCATAACTTTGACTCACAATAGTCACATCCATGTGATCGGCTCTTAAACGAACACCCCTGCTGAAGTTTCATCAAATCATTAATGTAATGCTGAAGTTATGACACACTTCCTGTTTCCCGTTTCTCGCCATAATTTTTGTTTCCTCGCCACGCCAAACCGTTCGAGATATCAAAAATCCCCTCGCAAACTTTCATCCTCAATGTCTTGACTTCACCTGACCGAGTTTCGTCCCGTGTTTTTTGAATTCTCTAGGAGGAGTACTTCAAATTCCTTTGCGTGTGTTTTAACCAACAACCCTAAATAGCCCACTTCCTTTGGGCTGGGGTAAAAAGTAAGAGTGTGAAGTATATATGAAACGATGAATCTACATTGTACCGATTTCATATTATTACATGCAAGCGTGTTTGATTTATGGACCATGTTTTCGGACCCCGTTCCAGGGGGCGCTGTCGACCCCCCCTCCACGCCCCGGGTACCATCTTCAGCCCGGGCCCTGATGGCCGCGGTTCTGACATGTGTCAAAGTGTCAGGAGTTTTTAGCATGTTAAGGCCTCCAAAAGTTCCAAAAGGTAGTAAAAAAATTAATAATAATAATAATAATAATAATAATAAATAATAGCTGCGAGCAGCGATTACGGGCCCAACCCCGGGGGCACCGCAACCCTGGTGCACCAGGTGCGTACCGTCGCTTTGGCCCTTCATCGCTGCTCGCAGCTAAAATTTATATAATATATATATATATATAAGCCAGTGGCACCGCCACCTGGTGCCTTAGCGTTATTGTGCACGACGTGACACAAAATACTGCTCGCTATCTGCCGAACCGCTCTGGTGTTCCGCTTCAGCACTGATGATGTTGTAAATTAGTGCGCCTGTTGGTCGGGATTATTGGGGATTTTTTAATTTATGCAGAAATAAGTTATTTATAATACAGATAGAGAATAAAGTTATGTTATTAAAATGAAAGAAAACAATTATATTGATCTGAAATAATAGCACTTTAATTTTAAATTTATTTAGGTTCAATTACCAAACATACAATCTTAATTTAATTTAAAGCAAACAATACATTTAAAATATATGGGTTTAGCCAAAAAAAAAAAAGAAGATATATCCAAAAAAACAAGGCCTTAAAGCAGTGGTTTCTCAACTTGGCGCCTATGGGGTGCCACTGCTCTCACATTTAAAATGTCTCCTTTATCTGACACACCCACTTCAGTTAATAAAGTCCTTTCCTAACCAGCTGATGATCTGAATCAGGTGTGTTAAATGAGGGAGACATACAAACTAAAGCAGAGCAGTGGCTCCCTAGGACCAGGATTGAGATCCACTGCCTTAAAGGGTTAAACTCTTTTCACTGTAACAGACACACTCTCTCTCTCACACACACACACCACCACACACACACACACACACACACACACACACACACACACACAACACACACACACACACACACACACACACACCACACACAACACTCAAGTCACTTACATTTTAGATGCAATATTGACGGTTTTTTCTGTTTCGCAGCGAAAATAGTTAAACAAGATCACAGCAGAACCATGCGCATCTGTGCCGATAGACGATATCATAGTTTAAGCCAGCATCGCGACCCCCCCCCCCCCCCCCCCATGTTTCCATGGTGACCGTCATGCTGCACGTGATTCACCACAGCCAAAATAGCGCTGTATGACATGTAACGTTAGCGCTTTTATTTATAAATATTAACAAACCTGGTACCATGTCATCAAACTATCTTCTATTCTGATTCTCAAATGTGTGTAAGTGAGTTTGTTTTGTCGTTAAAAAACATTTTCTCCCGAAATACATGCCGGTGAACTGGGAGAAAAAATAGAGTTAACTTTATAGTTCCTTACACTGTGTGTCTGATATAATAAATCCGTCGGCAAATATATTTGAATGGGTTTTTTATTGCTGCTCCATAGACACCAAATTTTGTATTTTACAAACTAAAATGTATTTTTTGCTATAAATTATAAAGCATTTAAAAAGTCTGAAACCTAAAATAAACATTATGTGGTTAAAAACACTGAATAGTTGTGATATAATATGACAAGCACTGAACGCGTCTGTCTCTGGCTCAGCGCCAGCCACAGCGCGAAAGCACATCTGGATCTGGCTGCTCTGTCACGTGTAGCTACATTGTACATCATGTACATTCGCTCCTAGTGGTCACTGCTGCAACTCAAGCGTGCCGAAATCAAAAATGGCTGATGAATGTAAGAAAAATACTCCCGTTGTGCCTACGCCCCTTAGCTGTTTAAATCCACTGTAAAACAAGGCTTTGCGGGCTTATTGCTTAAGTAAAAATTAAAACGTTAGCCCCCGCCCCTCCTCCCGATATCATCGTCCATCGCGATGTTTCACTGTACACATCTCTGATCCAAATTGGTAGACATCGCAAACCTAGATTCAATGACCAATCCATACCTGTCTCATTCATGAATGACTCATCTTCGCAACGAATCGTTTGAACGAATGAATCAATGACGCGCTCATTAAGACGGTAGCCTGGCGACACCTAGTGACGGTTCAGTGTTATGTTTAAAAGTATCATTCTTTCCAACGATTTTTAATTGACTCATATTTAAAACAATCTCATAACATCTTTTTAATGCATTGTTATTTTTCAATGTAAATGTATGTATTTGATCACCCTACCTAGGGTAACGCCATATAGTACTTATTATTCTAAATAATTGAATTTATTGATCAAATTTTCAAATTAAAATGAAAGATGAAGCATACATTTAATAAGACTGGACTAGGGGTGCCTTGCAGATATTACAATTATGCACTTTTAAATATACCATTGCCACCCACCGTCAATTTGGTGTGGTGTGTGTTGTGTGTGTGTGTGTGTGTGTGTGTGTGTGTGTGTTGGTGTGTGTATGTTGGGTTGGTTTGTGGGGGGTTGGTTTATGTGATTATGAGGACACAAATTGTATAATGACGTGTATTACACTGGTATTACAACTTATGGGTGGTTATGAGGACATTTCAAAAGTCCCATAAATCAAATGGCTTGAAAAACATAAAAAACAATGTTTTATTAAAAAAAAAATTAAATGCAGCATGTCTGTTATATGCCTTTACTTTATAAAAAAACGTATTAAAAAATACAAGGCTTTAAGACATTTATTTCCTTTTTTGGAAAGTTTTTGGAAAGTTAATCTACCCCACTCCCCCCCCCCTCCCCACACTCACAGACACACACACACAGAGAGCAGGCACATAGCCCCACTCCCCCTCCCCCTCCCCACACACAGACACACACACACACACACAGAGAGCATCACAGAGACGTAGGCTCAGAGAGAAATGACCATATTCAAACCAAAATATCTGACTTCCTCTTGGTTATTGCTAATGACTGTAAATTAGAAGTTTCTGCTGAGGAGAACTATATAAATACAGATTTTTGTAACTCTAGATGAAACTAACCCGCCCACTTTTGTCAAAAGGTGCGCTACTGAGTCCCTGCACCACGCCCATTTCTGAAACTATGCACAATTCACCTGGCTAATAAATAGGATCTGTTCTGTCGAGTTTCATGCAATTTTAAGCAATTTCAGGCATGCTAAGAGTCTCAAAAGCATCCAAAAAGAATATTAAAGTTTGATGGATTGCCACAGCAACAGTTTCAAAGATATCAAGAATCCATTCACAGGTCTTCATCTGCCGTGTATTTTACATATACAGATGAAGTTTGAAGCAAATCGGGTAAAAATAAGAGGTGATTTCAAAGCATTTTGAAAGTGAACACTTCCTGCTGCCAGTTGGTGGCGCTATAACTTTGACTCACAATAGTCACATCCATGTGATCGGGCTCTTACAACGAACACACTGCTGAAGTTTCATCAAGATTAGTTAATGTATGCCGTTAGTTATGACACACTTCCCGTTTCACGTTTCTCGCCATAATTTCGTTTCCTCGCCACGCCCAAACCGTTCGAGATATCAAAAATCCCCCTCGCAAACTTTCATCCTCAATGTCTTGACTTCACGCTGACCGAGTTTCGTGCCGTGTGTTTGAATTCTCTAGAGGAGTGTTTCACATTCCTTTGCATGCGTTTTCCAAACAAGCCTAAATAGCCGACTTCCTGTTGGGCTGGGTAAAAAGTTAGAGTGCGAAGTATTATGAAACGATGAGATCTACATGTGTACCGAGTTATATTATTTACATGCAAGCGTGTTGATTTATGACCATGTTTTCCGACCCCTTCCAGGGGGCGCTGTCGACCCCCCCTGCCACGCCCCGGGTACCATCTTCAGCCCGGCCCTGATGGCCGCAGGTTCTGACATGTGTGCAAAGTTTCAGGAGTTTTTGAGCATGTTAAGGCCTCCAAAAGTGTCCAAAAGTAGTAAAAAAAAGAATTAGAAGAAGAAATATAGCTGCAGCAGCGATTACGGGCCCAAGCCGTGCACCGCACCCTGGTGCACCAGGGTGGCGGTAACCGCCGGCTTTGGCCCTTCATCGCTGCTCCGCAGCTATATTTATTTATATATAATATATATAACTATAATTATATAATATATAATAATATATATAAATATAATATATATATATATATAAATATTATATATAATAATATATAAATAAAGCCGTGGCATCACCACCCTGGTGCCTTTAGGGTTATTGTGCACGACGTGACACAAAATATCTGCTCGCTATCTGCCGAACGGCTCTGGTAGTCCCGCTTCAGCACTGATGATGTTGTACAAATAGTGTGCTCTGGTTGGTCTGGATTATTCGGGATTTTTTATTTTATACAGAAATAAGTTATTATAATTCAGATGAGAATAAAGTTAGGTTGATTAAAATGAAGGAAAACAAATATATTGATCTGAAAATAAGCACATTCATTTTACATTTATTTAGGTTCAATTACCAAACATACAATCTTAATTTAATTTAAAGCAAACTATACATTAAAAAATACATGGGTTGTATGCACTTTTTTTTTATAAAAAAATATATATCCAAAAAGACAAGGCCTTAAAAAACTCTTGTCAAATGTAACAGACACAATCACACAACACACAACACACACACACACACACACACACACACACACACACACACACACACACACACACACCACAAAAACACACACACACACACACACACACAACACACACACACACACTCTCAAGTCACTTTTAGATGCAATATTGAATAAGCAGAAAAATCTGATTTTCTGCTCTGAAAATATAAATAAGCATACAAATTGAATAAGCACTTTGAATATTCTAAACAGAATAAGCATTAGTCGCTAATGAATAAGTACTAGTACTTAATGGAATAGATACTAAATCTAAAAAATAAGTACTAGTAGCATGAAAATAGAGACTAGTATGTTTAAAATGATAAAAGTTAAAACGGCTTGCCATATTGGCTCAGAGAGAGGAGAAGAATATGACATTTTAGATAATAAGTACCTATTAATAGATACTAGTATTATTCAATAAATACTAGTTCTAAGTCATTACATACTAGTACCATAAAATAGATACCAGTACTTATTCATTAGCTACTAATACGTATTCAAAAGAATATCTAAGAATAAGCACTACTATCTAAGGAATAGGCACTAGTACTAAAGAATAAGCACTAGTCGCTAATGAATAAGTACTATTACTTAATGGAATAGATACTAGTATCTAAAAAATAAGTACTAGTAGCATGAAAAAGAGACTAGTAGGTTAAAATGATTAAATGTTAAAACGGCTTGCCATATTGACTCAGAGCATCAAAAGCATCAAACAAGAATATTAAAGTTTGATGCGTTGCCACTCGCAACAGTTTCAAAGATATCAAGAATCCCTTCACAGGTCTTCATCTGCAGTGTATTTACATTATACAGATGAAGTTTAAAGCAAATCGGGTAAAAATAAGAGGGTGATTTCAAAGCCTTAGGAAGTGACACACTTCCTGCTGCCAGTTGGTGGCGCTATAACTTTGACTCACAATAGTCACATCCATGTGATGGGACTCTTACAGCGAACACACGCTGAAGTTTCATCAAGATCAGTTAATGATGCTGAAGTTATAACACACTTCCTGTTTCCATTATTCGCCATAAATTCGTTTCCTCGCCACGGCCAAACGTTCGAGATATCAAAATTCCCCTGGCAATTTTTCATCCTCAATGTCTTGACTTCGTGCACACCGAGTTTCGTGGCGATTGGTTGAATCTCTAGGATTAGTATATCGAATTCCAGGGCATACGCTTCCAAACAAACGATAATAGCCGACTTCCTGTTGGGCTGGGGTAAAAAGTAAAAGTACAAAGGATATATGAACCGATGAGATCTATATGTGTAGCGAGTTTCATATTATTACATGCAAGCGTGTTTGATTTATGGACCAAGTTTTTGGGACCCCGTTCCAGGGGGCGCTGTCGAGCCCCCCTGCCACGCCCGGGTACCAGCTTCACCCGGCCCGATGGCCGCGTTTTCTGACCCGTGGCAAAGTTTCAAGAGTTTTTTGAGCATGTTAAGGGCCCCAAAAGTGCGCTAAGAATCTCAAAAGTATCCAAAAAGAATATTAAAGTTTGATGCTTGTCACGGCAACAGCATCTAAGATACAACAATCCTTTCACAGGTCTACATCTGGCGTGTGTCTACATTATACACACAAGTTTGAAGCAAATCGGGTAAAGCCTGTTTGATTTATGGACCAAGTTTTCGGCGCCCGTTCCAGGGGGCGCTGTCGAGCCCACCCTGCCACGCCCGGTACCAGCTTCAGCCCGCCCTGATGGCCGCGGTTTCTGACCCGTGGCAAAGTTCAAGAGTTTTTGAGCATGTTAAGGGCCCCAAAAGTGCGCTAAAAATCTCAAAAGTATCCAAAAAGAATATTAAAGTTTGATGCTTGTCACGGCAACAGCACCCTAAGATATCAACAATCCTTTCACAGGTCACATCTGGCTTGTGTCTACATTATACACATCAAGTTTGAAGCAAATAGGGTAAAGCGTGTTGGATATATGGACCAAATTTGGACCCGTTCAAGGGGCGCTGTCGAGCCCCCCTGCCACGCCCGGACCAGCTTCAGCCTGGCTCTGATGGCCGCGGGGTTTTGTCCTGTGTGCAAAGTTTCAAGAGTTTTCGAGCACGTTAAGAAACCCCAAAAGTGCCCGAAAGCATAAAAAAGCATGAAAAAAGCTTAAAAAAAAGGAATATTAATGTTTGATGCATTGCCATGGCAACAGTGTCTAAGATATCAATAATCCTTTCACAGGTCTACATCTGGCATGTGGGCTACATTATGCACATGAATTTTGAAGCAAATCGGGTAAAAATAAGGGGTGATTTAAAAGCATTTTGAAAGTGACACACTTCCTGCTGCCAGTTGGTGGCGCTATAACTTTGACTCACAATAGTCACATCCATGTGATCGGGCTCTTACAGCGAACACCCTGCTGAAGTTTCATCAGATTATTAATGTATGCAGTAGTTATGACACACTTCCGTTTCACGTTTCTCCGCCATAATTTCGTTTCCTCGCCACGGCCAAACCGTTCGAGATATCAAAAATCCCCTCGCAAACTTTCATCCTCAATGTCTTGACTTCACGCTGACCGAGTTTCGTGCCGTGTGTTTGAATTCTCTAGGAGATGTTTCACATTCATTGCATGCGTTTTCCAAACAAGCCTAAATAGCCGACTTCCTGTTGGCTGGGGTAAAAAGTTAGAGTGCGAAGTATATATGAAACGATGAGATCTACATGTGTACCGAGTTTCATATTATTACATGCAAAGCGTGTTTGATTTATTGGACCATGTTTTCGGACCCCGTTCCAGGGGGCGCTGTCGAGCCCCCCTGCCACGCCCGGGTACCATCTTCAGCCCGGCCCTGATGGCCGCGGGTTCTGACATGTGTGCAAAGTTTCAGGAGTTTTTTGAGCATTATAAGGCCTCCAAAAGTCCAAAAGGTAGTAAAAAAATAATTAGAAGAAGAATAATAATAATAAATAATCCTTAGGAAAACAATAGGGCCTTCGCCCTTAGGCTTGGGCCCTAATAATAAATAATCCTTAGGAAAACAATAGGCCTTCGCCCTTAGGGCTTGGGCCCAATAATAATAAATAATCCTTAGGAAAACAATAGGGCCTTCGCCCTTTGGGCTGGGCCCTAATTATAAAATATAGCTGCGAGCAACGATTACGGGCCCAAGCCGGTGGCACCGCAACCCTGGTGCACCAGGGTGGCGGTACCGTCGCTTTGGCCCTTCATCGCTGCTCGCAGCTATATTTATTTATATATATATATATATATATATATATATATATAATATATATATATAATTATATATATATATATATATAAAGCCAGTGGCACCGCCAGCCTGGTGCCTTTAGCGTTATTGTGCACGACGTGACACAAAATATCTGCTCGCTATCTGCCGAACCGCTCTGGTAGTTCCGCTTCAGCACTGATGATGTTGTAGAATTAGTGCGCTCTGGTTGGTCTGGATTATTGGGGATTTTTTAATTTAATGCAGAAATAAGTTATTTATAATACAGATAGAGAATAAAGTTAGTGTTGATTAAAATGAAAGAAAACAAATATATTGATCGAAATATAGCACATTAATTTTAAATTTATTTAGGTTCAATTAACCAAACAATACAATCTTAATTTAATTTAAAAGCAAACAATACATTTAAAATATAAGGGTTGTATGCCATAAAAAAAAAAGAAATAATCCAAAAAAGACAAGGCCTTTAAAACATGGTTCTCAATCTTGGTCCTATGGGGGCCACTCTCTGCCATTTT
>JAZAVI010001069.1:0-31892 GCA_036326025.1 Chrosomus eos | reverse complement strand
TCCCGGGCTAGGTGACAGTCATTTCTCAAGTTTGGATCGAGCATGTGTTCGACATCGGCCTCAGTGTGCGTGAGGGCCTCCTCTGTCGTTGGCACCTACCCAGCTGTATTGTGTCGTTACGCCGGGGGAGTGCGTTCTGTAGGCGTTGTGAGGATCAGGTGGCACAGGCACTTTCTGGTGCGGGTCCGGCAGAAAAGGAGTCTTTGGTTGTTCCCTTAGGATGGTGCTTGGTGCCGGACCTGGTGAGATGTCCGATTGCGGCTGCCTCTGGTTTGGCTGCACAGCAGCATCCTGGTAAAAGTGACAGGGAGAGAGAAAGAGAGAAAGGGAGGAAAAATTTCAGCGAACAATCGTCCTTGGTTGGCTAGGACAGTCTTTTCGCTTTGAGGGCGCCAGTATGCCACTTGCTCTCGGTGTCTTGCAAGTGTCTTGGTGCTGCGGGTTGCAGCACATGGTGCGTCATGGGCATAGGGCATACATTGTGGCATTACCCCCCTTTTGCACTGTGGCAGAACAAGCTGTGGCGCGGTGATGGCATCAGTGCAGCAGAACGCTGAATGTTGTCCAGTGCACGCAGCATGTGCTTGTTGACGTAGGTTGTGTGGGGCACCGGTCGTCGGTGGGTGCACACTGACTTTCGTGGGTGGTTGAGGGGTATGAGAGGTGGTTTCTCATAGTGTCCATAGTTTTGTGATAGTCTTTGGTAAGCTGGAAGGTTAAGGTCAGGTGAAGCAGGGCTCTGTGACATGTTGTCATACTTGTAGTGAGAGCCTAATGCATGACCCTAAAAGTTCAGAACCATGGTTTAACTGGTTCGCTAGGTATGTAGCTTAAAGCTAGGTGTTTCACATGTAGCTAGCTAGTGAAGTGTGTCTTGTATCTTATCTTAGTTGTGGATGTTAGGAGGCTAAGAGGTGTGGTTCCGAGATTATTCCATGGAAGGGCATAGCGAGATGAAATAAATGCCTTAGAGTGGTTCTTATGACTAATATTATTTCTTGGACTTAACTAGTGGTTCACTAACGGCTTGACGAATGTGAATGATGGGGAAAAAGGAAGCTTTCCTATTCAAATTATGCTTATTATCAATCCTCTGGACTATAGTTGTGCCCTAGTAAAATTGTTGAAGTTACTTGTGTTGCCGGGTCACAAAAATGAGTACACTTGTTGAAAATAAAACAAAATCACAAATAAAGGTGTCTCTGTTTCCTTTCTGGGCCCTATGGGAAATGGAACCACATTTGAACAAGAGAGGAAATAAATAAATTTTAAATCATATAGATGACCGAAAAGTAAAGGGGATAGCTGAGTGCTATTAATATCCAGGTCAAGAATAAATAAATTTTAAATCATAGAGATGACCGAAAAGTAGGGGGAATAGCTGAGTGCTATTAATATCAAGGTCAAATAAAATAAAATGGGGGAAAAAAAAAAATTAAAGAAGAGCCAAAAGAAAACAAAATTAAAATTAAAAGCAAAAAGAAACAAAGTGATCAAAACAACGGGAATGATCTGAAGGCGAGAATAATCAGTGGCATTAGTGACTAAACTTTTGATTTGCCTGGGCCAACACTTCATAGTGGGTTACAACGGTTGCGTGTTCGAGGCCACATCGTGTGTGTCCCATCAAAGGATTAGTCACCTGCCGATGAAGATGGCTATTGCTATATGAATTCTTCTCTAGCTACACAGTTTACATGTAGTTAACTTAAGTTTAATTAACAGGGTATCTTCAAAGTTAGCCTTCGACGGTTAGCAAGGGCTATGCCTCAACTAGTAAAGGTGAACTTTAGCTAAGAAGAATTGCAAACACGGAATGTGAATAATTAGGAACCCTAACTGGTGTTAAGGAAAGTATTTTAGAATACTGTGCACTGTGTAAACACAAGCGGTGATTAAGGGTTCAAGTAAATTATGCTAACTGCTAATTGTAGAAGTTATTATTTAGCTTAGCCTAAGCTGGATGGATGTTAGGTTAGGTTAGCGTAGCGTAAGCTGGAAGGATGCTAGGTTAGCTTAGCGTAGCGTAAGCTAGCTGGATGCCATGTTAGTTTAGCTTAGCGTGAGCTGGAAGGATGCTAGGTTAGCTTAGTGTAGCGTAAGCTAGCTGGATGCTATGTTAGTTTAGCTTAGCGTGAGCTGGAAGGATGCTAGGTTAGCGTAGCCACCTAGGCTGGTTTGTTTACAAGGTGACATCACAAGTTAGCACTTCCTGTGACAAGTCGTTGTCATGGAAACTAGAGCATGTCAGACAATTCAAACAGTCCCTAAAGGCTGTCGGTACATTTTACATAAATTATGCATGTTTAAACGGGTTAACCGGGGTGCAACTTTATTTTAAGTCTTTCTAGGACTCGGTGTTACATGAAGTAAAATGCAGATGTGTTTTGGCATTAGCTAATTTTACTCATGGAACTCTTCTCTTTATTTTAAGCAACTTATTCTATTTGTTTACAGAGTAAGGAAATAGATTTGCTGGGAGTCAAAGCTTGTCTAAGCATATATAGTTACGTCCCTCTTGTGCACTACTGCTGACTTTTCAGCGATTACAACAGTTTTGATCACTAGGTAGCTCTCTGTTTGCAGATGCAGCTAAAGTTTAGGTGAATTACATCAATCAAACAATAATTTGTAAGGCCTTTACATTTGTAGAAAGGGGAGCGTCGCCCAGGTCTACCTAGATATAACTTTGTCCTGAGCTTTCTTTGTTAAGACACAGGTTTAGTCATACTGCAATTTGGATTTCTTTTAAGCAAAGCAGAATAAACATCGGTACAGTTTACAGGCTGCTGAGATGAGGTTTCTTCATCAAACAGACTTACGCTTTACTGCTTAACATGCTAATTTTAGTTGGAAATCTAAGGCTATTTTACTTAAAGTAGAGATGTCAATTTCAGCAATCGTTTATCTGCATTTAGACAAGCCAGCGATCAAAAATGCGTGCTGCACATTGTGTTTTAGTTGGATCGTAACGATTAAATGCACGCCCATAGGTTAACTGTAGTTTAAAGCTCAGGTGGTTTCACTCAACTCTGACGTCGCAGTGACGTATGCCCTATTTGGAGCTAGCGTTTCCTGTAACCCTTCATTGTCATAGAAACTAATGTTTAGCAGTGTCATTTCAACCAGCATGTTGCAAATGCTTGGTTCGAAAGAGTCGTGCATAGTCTGTTGGCAGGTGAGGCTTACACGTCCATTCAAGATTTTCTTTAAGAATGCAGAGTCTTGCAACTCTTTGGGCAGACATTTTCATCTACTTTTAAAAGTTCTATGTTCTATGCTGATCAGGGACCCTTTTAGCAGAGTCTTGCACTGTGTTCGTGCAGTGTCTTCTGGTTTTGCAGTTCAAAGTCAGTGGGGTTTTAGGAATTCTTTCTGAGGAGGCCTTTTGTGTTAGAGGCCTTCTGCATTAGGTCACGCATCGTTGAGTGGGCATTGCGTGGTCTTTGGCGAGCTGGAAGGTGCAGGGTAGCGAACTGGAACTTTGACTTGGTGCTGAGGCTGTGTACCCCTAGATGGCTGCTGGAGTTCTTGGGAACTCTGACCTTGGAGTCTGGCTCTGGTGACCAGTGTGACTGGAGGGCCCAGACGGTCAGGTGTTTGAAGTCTAATGAAGCTTAGAGCGTTCTAGCAGGTCTTTGCCAATCAGAAAGGGGTGCGTGCTCATTTGTGAGATGTACACTGGGTGGGTAGGCCTCAAAAGGACCAATTGTCAGGTAAATGGGAGCTCTCTGTTCTAGCCGGTTGTACGTTCTGGTTGTACGACTGCACGTTCAGCTCACACATGTGGGGTATAAGAGTTCGATCTTCGCTCTTAGCTATAGCACTGAGTCTTTCAAAGAGTTGAGCTGACATTAAAGTGAGGTCTGAGCCGGTGACTTTCCCGTGTTTCAAGGCTCATCTCATTGTCTAGAGTGATGGGTAGGTAGAGTTTCCGGGCCCACCCCCTTTTGATCAGTTCTTTTGGGGTTTCGGTCCCAGCTGTGGGAAACTGTGCGGTCTCACTCAGGCTGTGCAGCTGTCAGCTGTGGTGACTGTGTGCTGCTGTCACTTTGTGATGTGACAGTTTGCTCTGTGTCTGTGGCTGACGAGCAGTGTTCTGTGTACCTGTAGGTCTTACGCTCAGGTATAGGATGTAAAGCTTGTACCTCTTGAATTTTTGGAAAGTCTTTTGTGAAGAAGCTTTTCAGCGACTTCAGGGTCTCGGCTGTCTCAGACGTGGCGGCATTGTGTTTGTCTGATGCGTGCTCAGACTTGGGCTTACCAGTGGCCTGGAACGGACTCGACTCTCTGTGAACAGGGCTCTGGTGTGATGGGGCGCCCTCTGGAGGCATCTCTGAGTAGTGTTCAGAGACAGTAGATCGTGGGGTTTTTCAAAGTCTTTTCGGATTCTGGATCAGAGAATTCTTTAATGAAGGCCTGCCGCAGCGGCTGGTAGTCTATAAGAGTGTTTCAACTCTGTGGAACAATGTCAAGTTCGGCTTTGAGATCGTGTCTCTGTTGAGTAAGTTCATGGATTTCAGCTCGGCCCGTGTGTAAGTGGTTTCAAGAGCCGTGGCTTTAGTGTCTCTTTCTTTGGGTTCAGTCTCTGCTGAACGAGCTTGTGGCTGGTAGCACGGGCCTCTTGCAAGTTTTTCTTTTTCAGGCCGTGGCTTTCGAGTCTCTTTAAGTTCGGCCTCTGCTCTTTGCAAAGGGCTTCACTTTTGTCGGAGTTTCTCGTTGGGTTCCTCTCTGGCTCTTTTCTCTGACTGTTCTCTGCGGTCTGTGTGTAGAAGATCAGACAGGGCAGGTTGAAGTCTTTTCACTTCCTTCTGTAGCTCGGGGTCGTTGTCATCCTCGGCTTGCATCCTTAGCGTTGCACTTCATGGAGACGTGCTGGTGCGATGAGCTGGCAAGCGAGGTTTTGGACGTGTCTGGCCGGGTCTTTGTCGTGGGAGCTTTGGCTTGGTTTGTGCGCCATCAGCTTGTCCACGTCGCTCTTGGCTTTGAAGCTCTGAGTCACTGGCGACCTTGGGCAGGAATGGAGGTGTCATGAATCTCAGCCATGTGTCCAGGTTGTCCCAGCGGTTGTGGGACTGTAGGACCGGAACATACTGGTTTCGACTGTGGGCGAGAGGAACACAACACACACAGAGAGACCAAGCAAGTTGTTCTACGTTTAACGAGCTATAATACGGGCTATGCCGCGTATGCAAATTGTGGTTAACTGATGCAGACAGTTAAATCATTCTGTGGGACAATTTGGTTAGGTCATCATGGGCCTGAATAAAATTTTAACAGGGCGGTAGCTTAGGGGGTCACCTGTTGATGCTAGCGGCTTGTTGTCTAATTATTATTCAGCGTTCCTTGTTGTCTCAGATAGGTTCTGTCTTCTAGGTGAACTGAAAAGAACAGAGCACGACAGAAAAGAGCAGTGGCAAGATAGCAGAGTTTGAAGTAACATGCAACCATCCAAGATGGGAAGGTCTGTAATGAAATGGCGTTAAGAGTACACAGGAAGTGTTACAGGGGAAGAGGAGGCCTAAGCCTGCGGTTTGTGGCTCGGAGAGGAGGAGGGAGCCAAACACTTCAATAACCGGGGAATCTCTAGATTCGGTAGCAAATATTAAGTGGATGGGTTTAATACCTTTGTTTAGTTTGCCTGGGGTGGAATGAGGTCATTTGGGTTGGAGTCAGCATCGTGGTTGGTCTTTCTGTCGTCCCCAAACGTTTGACAGCAGTGTCCCGGGTCTTTCGTGCATCTGTACCGATGTGCTCCCTCTCACGCAACCTGACTTTGAATCACAACCGGCAGTGCCAAATTGGTGATGTCGTTGTTGCGGGCCGCACTAACGGAGAGATACAGGAAAGTCCGGGACTCGCGCTCAGTCAGTGCTGGTGACGCAGGTGAGATGAACCAGCGTGCGGGACTCCAAGCAGAGATGACTGTCAAATCACCACAGCTCTTTAATGGTTTCCACATGTAAATACAGAACAGTGTGAACAAGTAGCTTAACAGTGAATGAAAGCTTTCTTGTTTAAACTGAATTGAGTAATTATGTATGTAGAAAATAGAAGCAAAGGTTTTCCTAAATAATGGTAAAAAGGAAATTATGAAAATGATGTTATTTATCAAAATAACTTAACCCAAAAAAAAAAAATTCCTAAAAAAAAAAAAAAATTTTTTTTATTAAATTCCTTTTATTATTATTACTTTTACTATTAATGGAAATTAATAATTAAAAGTAATAAAGTAGGGTGGACCCCGGGAGAAGACAGGCAGTAGTGGCGCGTTTGGGCCACAAAGGGGTTTGGGTCACTTCCTCCTAGTGGTCAACCTGGCTGACCGAGAACTTGATTTGAATTGCATTCAAACTGGTTTAAATACACTTCAAATCAAGCGTATGCATAGATGTTAAGTAACTTCTAGAATTGTTGTCATAACATATCAAATCAAAATTATTAAAAATAATTTGGGACCGGAAATATAGACGTAAAGCCATAAAACTCTTGCCCACAGGGAAGGAGACTTAATTCACATTAATCTTGAAATTTGTTTGTTTCAAATCAAATTTGAATAAGTGTAGGAAATTTAAGGTTGGCATTATGTATGATGAGGATAATATCCAACATAAAATCAACTGTGAGAAGGCCACCTCAAAACAGAATAAGAGTAGGAGATAGGAGATGAGCTGACTTAGCAGGGGAAGGCCACAAGGGGGCCGCACTACTAAGTGTTCATCAGGGACTGTTAATACTTACTTTTGATTTTTTTTTTTTTTAATTCAAATGTGGTTTGAACTAAATTCAAAATAAGTGTACACAGTCAGGAGTGAAAAATCATGTTAGTAACACTGGAACTTGCACATGCCTTGAAAGTTGGAAGCACAATATCAGGAATTCACTGGAAAAATCTGAAATTGTGATGGGAGAGAAAATGTTTAGGAAAGGATGACCTTGTTACTAGTGTCCACATGATGGCGACATTTCGCTCATGCAGGATGAAGCAAGGGGGCGGTACGTAATTCGAGAACTGTCAATCACTTAGGCTAAGGGTTGCCCTCTAGTGTTTGTCAGCGGAACAACACCCGGCCTGCTTCCATGTGTGATTCAAATTTGAGCGTGCAGACGCTTTGCTTTCTGTAGCGATCACCCTTATCAAAACTAAATCTCAGCGGATTTTTGATGCTATGTTTTAACAAACACGACTTGCAGAATTTTTTTCTGCGCTATGTAGGAGAAAACAGGAATTATACGTCTGTCGGTTGGATCCAAATACATTTATCAAATAGCATTTAATGATTAAAATGTTTTGGTGCTATATTTCACTAAACAGCGTGGCAAGATTTTTTTTTTTTTTTTTTTTACACACACACATAGGGTTCACAGGAATTAGGCATCTGTTTTTCGCTACCCACAAATAATTAGCACCATGATTCATACGTGTTCGCTTATAAATTTCAAACCTCGGCGGGTTTTTCCTTTTTCGACACGTGTGCACGGAAGGATTTCTTCGCTTCCCCACATTAATATAGATAACAGGAATTATACGTCTGTCATTCGAATCCAAATAACATTTATCAAATAGCATTTACTGATTAAAATGTTTTAAGGTTTTGGATTTTTCTGTGCTATATTCTAACAAACACGTCTGGCAGGGCTTCTGCGCTGCGCATAAATAACAGGAATTATTCGTCTGTTTTTTCGACTCCCATAACATATTATCAAATAGCACTTATGATTAGATATGCTTTAGGTTTTACAATTGAGTAGCTACGTCAATTTTTAACCAGGAGTTTACCGTTAATCTAACGATTTAATATAAGGCCTTTTTAAGAATAGTGAAAGAGCATCGTTTCACTAAATCTTGTCTTCACCCTGACAGAAGAACATCGTTCGGACAGGGGAGTTTAATATTAAAAATGTCGTCGTTCAAAAGAGGTTTCTTCGTCTTTTATAGGACAAATTTAATACTGTGAAACTATGAAAACTGCAGTTTACTTCTTAGTTTCGCTGGACTGAAATGGCTTTTTGCCTTTAATCAGTCACGGTGAGTTCGCAGTGCGTTCGCTCAACCGAGGTGCACGTACACTATTAAATCACAATATAGACAAGATTGAACTGATCTCTTTTGCTCAAAAACAAGTTTAAAGTGTGCCCACATTCTCCACCATAAAATATGTAAAGACTTTAGGGGATCTAATCCTTGGGGAATTTGCATATCATAATTAATAATTGGTAATTAATAATTATTCATACATGTTTGGATTAGATCAGTCTTACATGTTAATAAATCTCCCTCTAAAGGAGAATGTCATTTTACCTGGATGTATACCTGCAATCCTTTCATTTTAACAAGTTGATTGCAGTCAATTACACAGATCACGTTTTACAAATCAGGCAAAATTAATTTAGCTCAATTGTCAGAAGAATATTGGGGGGTTTTCCCCAATATCATCTTACTTTATAGGATTGCAGGAAACGCAATTCTCTGGCCAGAAGAATTGGGCTTCCTGCCCCATAATAAGTACTCTTTAAATTATTAATTATTGAAATAATTAATTAATTCGTAAAGCTTGTAGCATAAAAGATCTTCTTGGCACTTAAGAGCCTCGAAATTGAGCAAAGAGGAAGTCCATCAGTCAAGTGAATATAATGATTTAATAAAGGCATGTCTACTTAGATATATTTACTACTTTACAGGAATACATGTATTTACAAACATTAACACGAACGAAACATAATATGACATCAATGAATGAGAAATGCGTAAAGTTTGGGCAATGGATAACTTACACGCGATAGCGAGTAAGAGAGAGAGAGAGAGGGAGAGGGAGAGTGAGAGAGAGAGAAACATTGGCATACTTCCTCCTAAGACATTCACCTTTCTGATTACAACACGAAACATCATCTTAATGCTCCTTAGAAGCGTTATAAAGAGATACTTGCACAAGTTATGGGTCTCGCTGTGTTGTCGCATTCCTGAAGGCCTGTCCCGGCCGCGTGCGTGAGCGGAGTTCTTTGTGTGTGTAAGCGTCACGTGTTGTTTCTGGGCGCTCGTGTTGCGCGGGCGGTTTAAAGTCTTTGAGTAGCATTACCAATGAAAGTAGCTCGGCTACGTTTGTTTCACTCCGTGGAAGTAAACAGATTTGACTATGGAAAACAAAACTTTGCCTTACAAAGGAAAGATATAAAGATCGGATCGGGTCTCCGAAGGAGCCCACGGGATCGGGTTACATGATGCAGCAGTAACGACGAGCGAAGCAAGAGCGTGGGCATCTCTCAGTACGACGCGTCACGTGGTTACGTGCGCGTGCTTCTTCTTCAGAGAGAGAGCGTTTGTTGCAGTTTCCCTTGTA
Source organism: Chrosomus eos (assembly GCA_036326025.1). NCBI lineage: Eukaryota > Metazoa > Chordata > Actinopteri > Cypriniformes > Leuciscidae > Chrosomus > Chrosomus eos. The sequence continues at coordinate 22,554 of JAZAVI010001069.1, read as the reverse complement.
GTTGGATTTGCTGAAGAGGTATGTCACGCGGGGTTCTTTTCACTCGTCGATCGGAATCAAATCCGGGGACTTATCTTAAGACTTAAAACACAAACTAAACTAGAAACAAAATAAAAGAACGGCGATGAGCTCGCCGGAGGCGCGACGTTACATGATGATGACTAGGATCAGCAAGCAAGAGAGGAGTTGGGAAGCCCTCTTTATCACCTCTGAGAAGTCCTTCCCCTTCCCGTTGTCTGAGCCAATCGGAGAATGGCTGTTGCACGCGGGAACTCGCGGTTTATTGTCCTTTGTTTGGGGAGAACGTGCCCCTCGTAGTACAGGGGCGTGTTCGATAGATGTACAGTTTAACAGTTTTGAATCTTCAATGGCGGTAAAACATATTAAAAATACACTTTACTTTATATCTCTGTGCATATTCAGATAGCCCGTTCCATGAGCATTTTAGAGGTGTCAAAAACATCAAATGAAAGTCAAAGGAAAAATACAAAGGTATTTAAAATGCATAAAGAAGGTATTTCTAATGTCTATTTATGCCGCGGCCAAACAAAGATATTTCACTGTGACATTGGGAAAAACATACATTTAACAACATATATTTAATGTTTTTTTTTTTTGTCTTTAAACAACAGAAATGTCCGTCTCTTTGTTCAGAGACATCTGCAACATTCCGATGTCTCGTAACAGGCGTTTCCCTCGTGTGTGTGTGGGTGAGGGGATCGTGGTGGAATGTGTTTGTGTGTGTTAATTTTGAGTCCTGGGGGGAGGACGCTGGTGGAAGCTTCCCGGCCTTTGAAGGCTCTTAGGATTTTAGTTATCCAGAATATATTTAATTATTCAGATTCACCCTAAATACGCTACAGTGTTGACAAGCTCAACATATATGTCTGTGATTGGCTACAATGGCATATTTGACGCTCTTCAGCGAGCGCTTGCATAGATACACAGGGGAAGCAGACGTCTATCTATTAAAAGCAGACGTCTATCAGCAGATCCCTAATATATCCGCTTATAGACGGATCAGCTGATAGACACTGCTTTCAAGCGTTCTATGAAGAGCGTCAAAGACAACATGTTTTTGAAGTGTTGATCATTGTAGCTAATCACATACATACATGTTGAACGTGTCAACACAATGGCCAATCAGAGACATATATGTTGAGCAAGTCAACACAATGGCCAATCAGAGGTGTTTAAGAATCCGTTCAACAACGCTCAAAATACTAGAGGGAAATGTTGGTATCATCACATTTTTTAAATTTCAGTACAGACTTGGTACCGAAGTTGGTACTTTTGACGACTCTAGTAATGCAGTATATTTTTCTTCATTTTAAATGTAAATGTAACATTTTGGGGTCTGCATGTTGTTATTCCAGCTGTGTCGAAGCCGTCCCTCGACCCCATAATCACTGTGGAGGGTTTGAGGAAGCGTGGATGTCGGAACCCAGTGGAGAGCGCCATGCAACTGAAAGAAAAGCGTTCCCGAACACAGGAGGCAAAAGAGATCCGGCGTGCACAGAAGGAGGCGGCCGGGTTCCTTGACCGCAGTGCCTCGTCCACACCTGTAAAACTGGGCAACCGTGGGCGGCGCTCGGATCCGTATCTGGAGAAGGGTGAAGTCATTGACTTTTCCTCTCTCAGCTCATCGGACAGGACCCCGCTCACCTCTCCCTCCCCCTCCCCCTCGCCCGACTTCTCCGCCCCTGGAACGCCCGCCTCACACTCAGCTACGCCCAGTCTGCTGTCAGAGGCCGATCTCATCCCGGATGTCATGCCCCCTCAAGCGTTGTTTCACGGTGAGATGATGCTCTTACTGACCCAAACACTTAGTTACTTTTTTAAACAAATTTAGGCCGCGTGTCCAACAGTTTAAAACGCTTAAAGCGCGCTTGAGAGCGCTTTGGCAGCCCAGCATTTTGTTCAGTTGATAAGGAATATCAGCGAAAGTGTCGATAAAAATGTCGATACATTGTGAAGTATTTGCTTTGGCTCTTGTTTTAAATTATTTTGTTCCGCTATATTGCTTGTTGTTGTCATCTGTTGACGTTGTACAAGCAGAATGTGACGGTTGGTCGGCGTGGTATTGGCCCTGCCCCTCCTCCACTGTGATTGGACGGCTGGGTGAAAAGCCGAAAGTGACAGTGATGAGCGCTGCGTTTTACACAAAGTTGAACATTCTTCAACTCTCGGCGACCGGTAAAAAACGCAGAGCGCTTCAGCGTGAAATAGACGCTCAGTGACACGTTACACTCCTGGCGCTTTAAAAATGTGGCGCTCCCATTGAAATCAATTGGAAAAATACGGTTTGGTGGACACAGAGCCTTACAGTTTCCACCTGATAGATGCTAAGATGGGCGAAAAGATGGCATAGACTTACTTTGAGGGGTCTTTAACTTGATAGCAGGTAGCACTCGCATAGTAACCACATGGTTTTATAGCTCATATATTGATATTTTAAACATATGTTTGGTAAAAACAGACTAATCGCAGCAGCTTCATTCACTTCATCTCTAATCACTGTATGACTTTCCATCAGACGATGAAGAATTGGATGCTGAGGGTGTTATCGATCCCGGGATGGAGTATACACCACCTCCCAGCATGCCTTTGGCCACTGGCACCATCATGGTCAGGAAAAAGCTACGTCCGGCCGAGCTGATCAAACAAGAACTGGAGAGTGAAGACGAGGAGCGGGGTAGAGATGGCGAGGAAGAGGAGGGCCAGGATGAAGGCTTGTTGCCGACGGGACGGGGGTGCGGTATAGAGCGGAGGAAGGTTCTCCAGGATAAGGGTGAGGGTTGCGTGTCTTTGCCCGCCCCTCGTTACACGTTCATCAGCCTTTACGAGGAGCGCATGCTGCTCCACAAGCTAGAGGCCTGTCCGCAAGCGCTGGCCGTCACGCCACAGGCCAAAAGGCTGCATCGAAAGCTTCTCGTGCGCCAGGCGAAAAGGGAGCGAGGGCTTCCCCTGCTGGATGTGGATCAAGCTGTGAGTGCTACGCTCAGCCTGGTGGGGGGCGTGTACGGGGCACAGGGGGGTTTGGCCAGCCACAGGACGAGCAGAGAGGAGAAATACAGAACCACCAGCCAGGACCTTCGTATACTCGATCGCTTTCAGGTAAGCCATCAGAAAACCTGTATGGTATGTAAATGAACTCCAACTGAGAAACTTGTTTAGATGTCTTGTTGTGTTTTGTTTTTTTCAGTCAACAGTGTCCATAAGGAAAGGGTTCTATCAGCCCACAGTGTCCTTCTGGCACAGGCTAATGGGTTCTGATGCCTGCATGGATCAGACCATCAAGAGTCCCTACACATCCAGAGTGCTCAAGCCATACATCAGGTACACACATGGACACATCTGAGCATTGACTAAATGTTCATTTCTTCTTATTAGAGGCTGTTTGAATTTTTCAACATGACATCATGACTTTTGCGTAAACATACACGCCACTTTCAAGTCAAGTGGCGTGTTATTTATACGCATTTTGAGCTATCCGCGTGTATGCGTGTATATCTACGCCGTTATGTCCGAGTGATTCCGCGTGTATGTACACGCCGTTAAAAATACGAGCGAAATAAAGCCAAATTTTGATATACATTCTGGGGAGCGATATTTTTCTTACTAGGATGGTAGGGAAAGACTCATAAATGGTATTAACCAGTGACGGGTAGGTTTAGGGACGGGGTTGGGGTAGGTCATATATTTATATATACAGTAATGTAACGTTAAGTCAACGGCGTTCATAAACACGCTGAAAAGCGATTATGCGTGTTGATAGCACGCCAAAAATGGAAATACGAATTGGCGTGTCATACATACGCAGTTTCATGAGATCAGTCTGGAATTTTTCATATTTTCTTGCTCTTAAAAGTAGGACTGTATAAAAGGACTATATGTCAAAAAAACATTTAAAAAAAACAACATTTTTTGATAAATAGAAGGTTCAAAACAACCACATTTAGTTGAAATAGTGCAAATTAGTGCAACATTGTGTCTTTACTGTAACTTTTGATCAATTTAATGCATTTAAGGATTCATTTCTTTAGAAAAACTATTTTTACTGAGCCCAAACTTAAAATTGAGTATATTTCTAATGATTAGAAATATTTCTACAAATACACCCCTAGTTGATGTTCAGTCCACCCTAATAATTTATTAAAACTAAGCTCCAAAACTGAGTCAGTTATGAGCCTTGAGGACATTAACATAAGACTTAACCATGTTACAGAATCCTGCTCAGTAGCTTTGTGTGTTTATGTGTAGGAGAGACTACGAGAGTCGGCCGCTGAAGATGCGTTTACTCTCAGAGATCCGTGCGTACCATCACAAGAAGGACCCGACTTGGGTAGCTGAACCTGACGCACCGATAGACTACTGCTACGTACGGCCCAATCACATCCCTTCAGTCAACTCCATGTGCCAAGAAATCTTCTGGCCTGGTAATCATCATTTCATCCTGTCAAATACAGATTTTTGGATAAAACTAGTTCCTGAAGGAATAAAAATGGGGTCTTTTGCCCATCAGGTATCGACCTATCAGAGTGCCTCCAGTATCCAGACTTCAGCGTAGTGGTGCTTTACAAGAAAATTGTGATCGGTTTTGGTTTCATGGTGCCAGATGTGAAGTACAACGAGGCCTACATCTCCTTCCTGCTGGTGCATCCGGAATGGAGGCGAGCTGGTATCGCCACGTTCATGATTTACCATCTCATTCAGGTGAGAAACTGAAATCGTGATATGGTTTAGGATGTCATTAAATAAATGCTCTGCACATCTTAGATTTCCCCCCCAAATCGTGCAGCCCTAGTTCATACAGGGATCTCTTTCCTGTTTCGTCTCTGTAGACATGTATGGGAAAGGATGTGACCCTTCACGTATCGGCGAGCAACCCTGCCATGCTGCTCTACCAGAAGTTCGGCTTCAAGACAGAGGAGTACATCCTGGACTTCTATGATAAATATTACCCAGTGGACAGCAAAGAGTGCAGACACGCATTCTTCCTGCGCTTGCGCCGCTGAGGACGTCACATGATGCACAACACAAACTGGAAACAGTCTGAAATGTAAGTCAGGGAGTGTTTGTTGGTGTTTTCAGTCATATTTGTTGTGTCACTTCCCGTTTGACATGCCATTTCATTTAATATGTGGTTCGATGTTTAAAACAAAGCGAAGGATATTTTGTTTCTCTGTATACACACCGTGATGATAACTCTCTTCATCCTTTAATGCGTCTTTTTTGTAGTTAAAAAAAATGGTGTTTATTTTTAACACTCATGTTTTTGTATGCACACAATTATAAAAATGTTGCCACCTCTTAAATAAATATTGAAATGTTCAATATTGTGTTGTTTCTAATTTTTCTTGTTAAAGCTGCATTCAGTAATTTGGTGCTAATATTAAAAGTTCTACACATTTTGAAATGAATTGCATTTTTGTGTCAAAAGAGTCATCTGAATGGTGTTCACTCACATGAGATGAAGAGTACTCATAATAAAACAAATTCTATGAGTACAGTAAGTGTTTTAATTATGCAGTATATGGTGGAGGTCGGAGAAAATCTTCACACTTCATCAGCGGAAACAATGGGAGAATCAGCACCTCAAAAAAAACGTATAAAGACAGACAAGACAAAAAAACGTGTGTAATTAACGGTACGGCATGCACACAATGAAACAAGACAAAATCCTGACTAGGGATGTCCAAGTTGCTGCATTTTCTTGAACAGGTAAGGAAAGAAAATGAAACTCACTAGTTAGGGGCCAAGCACCGAAGGTGCGGAGGCACCTATTGTATCTGTTCCCGTTCTTATTAGGGGCCAAGCACCGAAGGTGCGGAGGCACCTATTGTATCTGTTCCGGTTCTTATTAGGGGCCAAGCACCAAAGGTGCGGAGGCACCTATTGTATCTGTTCCGGTTCTTATTATTATTAGGGGCCAAGCACCGAAGGTGCGGGCACCTATTGTATCTGTTCCGGTTCTTATTATTAGGGGCCAAGCACCGAAGGTGCGGAGGCACCTATTGTATCTGTTCCGGTTCTTATTATTAGGGGCCAAGCACCGAAGGTGCGGTGGCACCTATTGTATCTGTTCCGGTTCTTATTATTCTTCCGTTTCTTCTTCTTCTTCCGACTGGGCGTCTATGGCAGCCCATAGAACCGTTTGCGGGAAAGTTATGAAATTTGGTACACTGATAGAGGACAGTCTGAAAAGTCACCAGAGCAAATTTGGAGTCTCCAACTCAATCCCTCTAGCGCCACCAACTGTCCAAAGATTTACTCATGTTTATGCTTATAACTTTTGAACCATAATGGCTAGAATCACAAATCCTTTGTCCTCTTATTCCTTGGCTCATGCCGATTCGATTGCACCCTATGACGTCATTTTCCGTCACGACAATTTGTCCGCCATTTGTAATTATCCGAAAAAGCTACTTTTTCGAACTCCTCCTAGGCCGTTGTTCCGATTCTCACCAAAATTGAACCAGATCATCTCCAGACCGTGCTGACAAAAAGTTATGGAATTCATAAAAACGCTGCAAGTTGTTCTCGAATACCACGCAAATTAATTTTAAGTAGCGCTTGCGAAAACAGACATAAGGCTGTATCTCCGCAACGCTTTATCGTATTCAAACCAAACTTGGTACATGTCATTACAAGCATGACCTGAGGCTACATGCTGCGTTTCGGCGCAGCGCCACCTACTGGTCCAGAGATACGAAAAATTGCTATTTTTGCTCATAACTACTGAACAGTTTGTCCAAAAATAATAAAGTTGGTCTTGTTAGATTCAGGGCGTCATGCCGAGTCGACAGATATCCAATTTTCCCAGATCGGCCATTTTGGCTGTCGGCCATTTTGAATTATGTGCTAAAATGCTGTATTTTATGAACGCATGAACGAATTGTTACGAAACTCGGTATGGGTCATCAGTACGATACCCTGAAGGATCCTGAGAAGTTTCGAAACAGCGCCACCTAGTGGCAAAATTGATTTTTCAAATGCTGATAACTCTGGTTGTGTTCGACGTATTTTCACGGGAGTCATCTCGTTGGGATCCTGAATCCTTGCCGAGTCCACAGATACCAAATATGCTTAGGTTTTGTTTACGGTTTGTGTAGCGTTGTGATTTAGCGCTTAAAAAACATTTGCCGATATCTTCGAAACCGCTTGTCCGATCGAGACGAAACCACCGCCAGAAGTTTGGAAACATAGGTCGATAGGCTACACGCTAATGCCCTAATGCGAAAATATTGATAGTAAGGGGTAGTAAAATCCAATCAAAGTCACGTGTCAGTCATTTTTTATGTGTTTATTCACATAAATGTATATAACTCCAAAACTAAATGAGATATTTTCACCAAATTTTACACACACATGTATGGGCTCACTTTGAGGTCACATAAAAAAAATGGTGGGATTGAGCCTCTTGGTGGCGCTATAATAGAACGTAACATGCTATTCTTAACGAATGCATTGGTGTAACATTACAAAACTCAGCATGTGCCATCAGCACCATGCCCTGAAGGTACTCAAAACATTTCGAGACAGCGCCACCTTTTGGTCAAAAGTTATAACATAATTTCTAAAAACTTTTGAATAAATCTGCGTATTTTAATGCCACTGGTCTTAAGGTTTGTCATTGTCACCAGACTCTGACCACATCACATCGTTTTTGTAACTACGCCACCTATTGGTCAAAAGTGATAATCCATTAAATCACATTTTTTGTTAATTAGTGTGATTTTTAAGCCATTTTGCCTAAATTAATCTTTAAATGTCTTAAATTGCTCCTTGCTGCAGTTGGTCTGACACATGTTGACATGTCTTGTCGTCTTCTTTGCGCTTGGCCCCGGTTATTGCTGCTTGCAGCTATATTTATTATTATTATTATTATTATTATTCTTCTTCTTCCGACTGGGGGTCTATGGCAGCCCATAGAACCGTGTCCGGGAAAGTTGTTTTGGTTTGACATTCTGATAGAGGACAGTCCCAACATTAAGTACACCAATTTTGGTGTCTCTAACTCATTCCCTCTAGCGCCACCACCTGTCCAAAGTATCACTCACATTTATGCTAATAACTTTTGAACCGTAAGGCCTATCAACAAAATTCTTTTTTCCTCTGATTCCTGAGCTCATGACGATTCGATTGCACCCTATGACGTCATTTTCCGTCATGCAAATTTTTCCGCCATTTTGAATTTTCCGAAAAACCTACTTTTTCGAACTCCTCCTAGGCCGATACTCCGATTTTCACCAAAATTGCACCAAATCATCTTCATGCAGTGGGGACAAAAAGTTATGGAATTCAAGTTGATTCGTCAAATCGTTTTTGATAAACGTGCAAACTAATTTTACGTAGCGCTTACGAAAACAAACTTAAGGCTGTATCTCCGCAACGCTTTATCGTATTCAGACCAAACTTGGTACATGTCATCACAAGCATGACCTGAGGCAACATGCAGCGTTTCGGCGCAGCGCCACCTACTGGTCCGGAGATATGAAAAATGGTTATTTTTGCTCATAACTCCTGAACGGTTTGTCCAAAAATCATAAAAGTGGCCTCGTTAGATTCAGGGCGTCATACCGAGTCGACTGATATCCAATTTTCCCAGATCGGCCATTTTGTCTGTCGGCCATTTTGAATTATGTGCTAAAATGCTGTATTTTCTGAACGCATGAACGAATTGTTACGAAACTCGGTATGGGTCATCAGTACGATGCCCTGAAGGAGCTTGAGAAGTTTCGAAACAGCACCACCTAGTGGTCAAAAGTTATAAAGAAATTTACAAAAAGGCTAATAACTTTTGAATAAATCTGCCTGTTGAAATGCCACTGGTCTTAATAGATTCCTTGGGTCAAGCTGAGAACATAGATACCAGGTTTTCCTTATTTGGCCAAACTTCCTGTCCGCCATCTTGATTTTCAGTCAAAACCTACTTTTTCGAACTCCTCCTAGACCGTTTGTCCGATTTTCACCAAAATCGAATCGTATCATCTCCAGACCGTGCCGACTAAAAGTTATGGATTTCGTGTCGATTGACGAAACCGTTTTCGTATAGCGCAGCAGCAAAGTTGAGGCATGCTGCCAAAATGACTATTAAGTCTTTATCTCTGCAATGCCTTGACATTTTGACACCAAACTTTGTATGTGTCATTGTCACCTCACTCTGACCACATCACATCAATTTGGTAACTGCGCCACCTATTTGTCAAAAGTGATAAACCATTAAATCATCTTAAAAGTTACTGTATATGTGATTTTTTTAGCCATTTATCCAAGTTCTCTTAAAATGTCTTTAATTGCTCCTTGCTGCAGTTGGTCTGCCACTCCCACCCATGATGGCATCTGTTGCCACTTCTTGCGCTTGGCCCCGGTAATGGCTGCTTGCAGCTATATTTATTATTAGGGGCCAAGCACCGAAGGTGCGGTGGCACCTATTGTATCTGTTCCGGTTCTTATTATTCTTCTTCTTCCGACTGGGCGTCTATGGCAGCCCATAGAACCGTTTGCGGGAAAGTTATGAAATTTGGTACACTGATAGAGGACAGTCTGAAAAGTCACCAGAGCAAATTTGGAGTCTCCAACTCAATCCCTCTAGCGCCACCAACTGTCCAAAGATTTACTCATGTTTATGCTTATAACTTTTGAACCATAATGGCTAGAATCACAAATCCTTTGTCCTCTTATTCCTTGGCTCATGCCGATTCGATTGCACCCTATGACGTCATTTTCCGTCACGACAATTTGTCCGCCATTTGTAATTATCCGAAAAAGCTACTTTTTCGAACTCCTCCTAGGCCGTTGTTCCGATTCTCACCAAAATTGAACCAGATCATCTCCAGACCGTGCTGACAAAAAGTTATGGAATTCATAAAAACGCTGCATGTTGTTCTCGAATACCACGCAAATTAATTTTAAGTAGCGCTTGCGAAAACAGACATAAGGCTGTATCTCCGCAACGCTTTATCGTATTCAAACCAAACTTGGTACATGTCATTACAAGCATGACCTGAGGCTACATGCTGCGTTTCGGCGCAGCGCCACCTACTGGTCCAGAGATACGAAAAATTGCTATTTTTGCTCATAACTACTGAACAGTTTGTCCAAAAATAATAAAGTTGGTCTTGTTAGATTCAGGGCGTCATGCCGAGTCGACAGATATCCAATTTTCCCAGATCGGCCATTTTGGCTGTTGGCCATTTTGAATTATGTGCTAAAATGCTGTATTTTATGAACGCATGAACGAATTGTTACGAAACTCGGTATGGGTCATCAGTACGATACCCTGAAGGAGCCTGATAAGTTTCGAAACAGCGCCACCTAGTGGCAAAATTGATTTTTCAAATGCTGATAACTCTGGTTGTGTTTGACGTATTTTCACGGGAGTCATCTCGTTGGGATCCTGAATCCTTGCCGAGTCCACAGATACCAAATATGCTTAGGTTTTGTTTACGGTTTGTGTAGCGTTGTGATTTAGCGCTTAAAAAACATTTGCCGATATCTTCGAAACCGTTTGACCAATCGAGACGAAACCACCGTCAGAAGTTTGGAAACATAGGTCGATAGCTATACGCCAATGCCCAAATGTCAAAATATTGATAGTAAGGGGTAGTAAAATCCAATCAAAGTCACGTGTCAGTCATTTTTTATGTGTTTATTCACATAAATGTATATAACTCCAAAACTAAATGAGATATTTTCACCAAATTTTACACACACATGTATGGGCTCACTTTGAGGTCACATAAAAAAAATGGTGGGATTGAGCCTCTTGGTGGCGCTATAATAGAACGTAACATGCTACTCTTAACGAATGCATTGGTGCAACATTACAAAACTCAGCATGTGCCATCAGCACCATGCCCTGAATGTACTCAAAACATTTCGAGACAGCGCCACCTTTTGGTCAAAAGTTATAACATAATTTCTAAAAAACTTTTGAATAAATCTGCGTATTTTAATGCCACTGGTCTTAAGGTTTGTCATTGTCACCAGACTCTGACCACATCACATCGTTTTTGTAACTACGCCACCTATTGGTCAAAAGTGATAATCCATTAAATCACATTTTTAGTTAATTAGTGTGATTTTTAAGCCATTTTGCCTAAATTAATCTTTAAATGTCTTAAATTGCTCCTTGCTGCAGTTGGTCTGACACATGTTGGCATGTCTTGTCGTCTTCTTTGCGCTTGGCCCCGGTTATTGCTGCTTGCAGCTATATTTATTAGGGGCCAAGCACCGAAGGTGCGGGCACCTATTGTATCTGTTCCCGTTCTTATTATTATTATTCTTTTTCTTCCGACTGGGCGTCTATGGCAGCCCATAGAACCGATTGCGGGAAAGTTGTTTTGGTTTGACATTCTGATAGAGGACAGTCCCAACATTAAATACACCAATTTTGGTGTCTCTAAGTCATTCCCTCTAGCGCCACCACCTGTCCAAATTTTCACTTTTATTATGCTAATAACTTTTGAACCGTAAGGCCTATCATCAAAATTCTTTTTTCCCCTTGTTCCTGAGCTCATGCCGATTCGATTGCACCCTATGACGTCATTTTCCGTCATAATAATTTGGCCGCCATCTTGAATTTTCAGAAAAAGCTACTTTTTCGAACTCCTCCTAGGCCGATGCTCCGATTTTCACCAAAATTGCACCAGATCATCTTCAGACAGTGGGGACAAAAAGTTATGGAATTCAAGTTGATTCGCTTAAAAGTTTTTGAATGACGTGCAAAATAATTTTACGTAGAGCTTGCGAAAACAAACTTAAGGCTGTATCTCCGCAACGCTTTATCGTATTCAGACCAAACTTGGTACAAGTCATCACAAGCATGACCTGAGGCAACATGCAGCGTTTCGGCGCAGCGCCACCTACTGGTCCGGAGATATGAAAAATGGTTATTTTTGCTCATAACTCCTGAACGGTTTGTTCAAAAATCATAAAAGTGGCCTCGTTAGATTCAGGGCGTCATACCGAGTCGACTGATATCCAATTTTCCCAGATCGGCCATTTTGTCTGTCGGCCATTTTGAATTATGTGCTAAAATGCTGTATTTTCTGAACGCATGAACGAATTGTTACGAAACTCGGTATGGGTCATCAGTACGATGCCCTGAAAGAGCCTGAGAAGTTTCGAAACAGCGCCACCTAGTGGTGAACTTTTTTTTTCAAATGCTTATAACTTTGGGTGTGGTCGACTTATTTTCACGAGAGTCATCTTTTTGAGCTCCTGAATCGTTGCCGAGTCCAACGATACCAAACATGCTGGGTTTCGTCTTACGGTTTGTGTAGCGTTGCGATTTAGCGCGAAAAAAACATTTGGCTATATCTTCGAAACCGCTTGTCCGATCGAGACGAAACCACCGCCAGAAGTTTGGAAACATAGGTCGATAGGCTATACGCTAATGCCCAAATGCGAAAATATTGATAGTAAGGGGTAGTAAAATTCAAACAAAGTCACGTGTCAGTCATTTTTTACGTGTTTTTTCATATAAGTGTCTATAACTCTGAAGTGAATTGAGATATTTTCACCAAAATTGACACACATACGTATGGGCTCACTCTGAGGACACATAAAAAAAATTGTGGGACTGAGCCTCTTGGTGGCGCTATAATAGAACAAAACATGAAATTCCCATTGACTTCAATAGAGTTTTGTGAAATAAAATGCTATACTAAACAAATGCATTGATGTAATATTAAGAAACTCAGAATGTGCCAACAACACCATCCCCTGAAGGTACTAAAAAATATTTCGAAACAGCGCCACCTTGTGGTCAAAAGTTATAATAAAATTTCCAAAAAGGCTAATAACTTTTGAATAAATCTGCCTGTTGAAATGCCACTGGTCTTAATAGATTCCTTGGGTCAAGCTGAGAACATAGATACCAGGTTTTCCTTATTTGGCCGAACTTCCTGTCCGCCATCTTGATTTTCAGTCAAAACCTACTTTTTCGAACTCCTCCTAGACCGTTTTTCCGATTTTCACCAAAATCGAATCGTATCATCTTCAGACCGTCCCGACCAAAAGTTATGGATTTCGTGTCGATAGACAAAACCGTTTTCGTATACCGCAGCAGCAAAGTTGAGGCATGCTGCCAAAATGACTATTAAGGCTTTATATCTGCAATGTCTCGACATATTGACAACTAACTTTGTATGTGTCATTGTCACTTCACTCTGACCACATCACATCGAGTTCATAACTGCGCCACCTATTGGTCGAAAGTGATAAACCATTAAATCATCTCATAAGTTACTGTATGCATGATTTTTCGACCATTTGCCGAAATTCCTCTTAAAATGTCTTTAAATTGCTCATTTTTTCAGTTGGTCTGACACTTTCAGCCATGTTGGCATGTCTTATCGTCTTCTACTGCTTGGCCCCGTTTAATGGCTGCTTGCAGCTATATTTAGGGGCCAAGCACCGAAGGTGCGGTGGCACCTATTGTATCTGTTCCGGTTCTTATTAGGGGCCAAGCACCGAAGGTGCGGTGGCACCTATTGTATCTGTTCCGGTTCTTATTATTCTTCCGTTTCTTCTTCTTCTTCTTCCGACTGGGTGTCTATGGCAGCCCATAGAACCGTTTGCGGGAAAGTTATGAAATTTGGTACACTGATAGAGGACAGTCTGAAAAGTCAACAGAGCAAATTTGGAGTCTCCAACTCAATCCCTCTAGCGCCACCACCTGTCCAAAGTTTCACTTTTATTATGCTAATAACTTTTGAACCGTAAGGCCTATCATCAAAATTCCTTTTTCCCCTTGTTTCTGAGCTAATGCCGATTCGATTGCACCCTATGACGTCATTTTCCGTCACGATATTTTGTCCGCCATTTGTAATTATCTGAAAAAGCTACTTTTTCGAACTCCTCCTAGGCCGTTGTTCTGATTCTCACCAAAATTGAACCAGATCATCTCCAGACCATGCTGACAAAAAGTTATGGATTTCATAAAAACGCTGCAAGTCGTTCTCGAATACCACGCAAATAAATTTTACGTAGAGCTTGCGAAAACACACATAAGGCTGTATCTCCGCGACGCTTTTTCAGATTCAGACCAAACTTGGTCCATGTCATCACAAGCATGACCTGAGGCTACATGCTTCGTTTCGGCGCAGCGCCACCTACTGGTCCAGAGATACAAAAAGTGCTATTTTCCCCCATAACTACTGTACTCTTTGTCCAAAAATCATAAAAGTGGTCTCGTTAGATTCAGGGCGTCATGCCGAGTCGTCTGGTATCCAATTTTCCTAGATCGGCCATTTTGTCTGTCGGCCATTTTGAATTATGTGCTAAAATGCTGTATTTTCTGAACGCATGAACGAATTGTTACGAAACTCGGTATGGGTCATCAGTACGATGCCCTGAAAGAGCCTGAGAATTTTCGAAACAGCGCCACCTAGTGGTGAATTTTTTTTTTCAAATGCTTATAACTTTGGGTGTGGTTGACTTATTTTCACGAGAGTCATCTTTTTGAGTTCCTGAATCATTGCCGAGTCCAACGATGCCAAACATGCTGGGTTTCGTCTTACGGTTTGTGTAGCGTTGCGATTTAGCGCGAAAAAAACATTTGGCTATATCTTCGAAACCGCTTGTCCGATCGAGACGAAACCACCGTCAGAAGTTTGGAAACATAGGTCGATAGGCTATACGCTAATGCCCAAATGCGAAAATATTGATAGTAAGGGGTAGTAAAATCCAATCAAAGTCACGTGTCAGTCATTTTTTATGTGTTTATACACATAAATGTATATAACTCCAAAACTAAATGAGATATTTTCACCAAATTTTACACACACTTGTATGGGCTCACTATGAGGTCACATTAAAAAAATGGTGGGATTGAGCCTATTGGTGGCGCTATAATAGAACGTAACATGCTATTCTTAACGAATGCATTGGTGCAACATTACAAAACTCAGCATGTGCCATCAGCACCATGCCCTGAAGGTACTCAACACATTTCGAGACAGCGCCACCTTTTGGTCAAAAGTTATAACATAATTTCTAAAAACTTTTGAATAAATCTGCATATTTTAATGCCACTGGTCTTAAGGTTTGTCATTGTCACTCGATTTAGTAACTACGCCACCTATTGGTCGAAAGTGATAATTCATTAAATCATATTTTTAGTTAATTAGTGTGATTTTTAAAGCCATTTTGCCTAAATTCATCTGACAATGTCTTAAATTGCTCCTTACTGCAGTTGGTCTGACACATGTTGGCATGTCTTGTCGTCTTCTTTGCGCTTGGCCCCGGTTATTGCTGCTTGCAGCTATATTTATTATTATTATTCTGCTTCTTCTTCCGACTGGGCGTCTATGGCAGCCCATAGAACCGTTTGCGGGAAAGTTGTTTTGGTTTGACATTCTGATAGAGGACAGTCCCAACATTAAGTACACCAATTTTGGTGTCTCTAAGTCATTCCCTCTAGCGCCACCACCTGTCCAAAATTTCACTTTTATTATGCTAATAACTTTTGAACCGTAAGGCCTATCATCAAAATTCTTTTTTCCCCTTGTTCCTGAGCTCATGCCGATTCGATTGCACCCTATGACGTCATTTTCCGTCATAATAATTTGGCCGCCATCTTGAATTTTCAGAAAAACCTACTTTTTCGAACTCCTCCTAGGCCGATGCTCCGATTTTCACCAAAATTGCACCAGATCATCTTCAGACAGTGGGGACAAAAAGTTATGGAATTCAAGTTGATTCGCTTAAAAGTTTTTGAATGACGTGCAAAAGAATTTTACGTAGAGCTTGCGAAAACAAACTTAAGGCTGTATCTCCGCAACGCTTTATCGTATTCAGACCAAACTTGGTACAAGTCATCACAAGCATGACCTGAGGCAACATGCAGCGTTTCGGCGCAGCGCCACCTACTGGTCCGGAGATATGAAAAATGGTTATTTTTGCTCATAACTCCTGAACGGTTTGTTCAAAAATCATAAAAGTGGCCTCGTTAGATTCAGGGCGTCATACCGAGTCGACTGATATCCAATTTTCCCAGATCGGCCATTTTGTCTGTCGGCCATTTTGAATTATGTGCTAAAATGCTGTATTTTCTGAACGCATGAACGAATTGTTACGAAACTCGGTATGGGTCATCAGTACGATGCCCTGAAAGAGCCTGAGAAGTTTCGAAACAGCGCCACCTAGTGGTGAACTTTTTTTTTCAAATGCTTATAACTTTGGGTGTGGTCGACTTATTTTCACGAGAGTCATCTTTTTGAGCTCCTGAATCGTTGCCGAGTCCAACGATACCAAACATGCTGGGTTTCGTCTTACGGTTTGTGTAGCGTTGCGATTTAGCGCGAAAAAAACATTTGGCTATATCTTCGAAACCGCTTGTCCGATCGAGACGAAACCACCGCCAGAAGTTTGGAAACATAGGTCGATAGGCTATACGCTAATGCCCAAATGCGAAAATATTGATAGTAAGGGGTAGTAAAATTCAAACAAAGTCACGTGTCAGTCATTTTTTACGTGTTTTTTCATATAAGTGTCTATAACTCTGAAGTGAATTGAGATATTTTCACCAAAATTGACACACATACGTATGGGCTCACTCTGAGGACACATAAAAAAAATTGTGGAACTGAGCCTCTTGGTGGCGCTATAATAGAACAAAACATGAAATTCCCATTGACTTCAATAGAGTTTTGTGAAATAAAATGCTATACTAAACAAATGCATTGATGTAATATTAAGAAACTCAGAATGTGCCAACAACACCATCCCCTGAAGGTACTAAAAATATTTTGAAACAGCGCCACCTTGTGGTCAAAAGTTATAATAATATTTCCAAAAAGGCTAATAACTTTTGAATAAATCTGCCTGTTGAAATGCCACTGGTCTTAATAGATTCATTGGGTCAAGCTGAGAACATAGATACCAGGTTTTCCTTATTTGGCCGAACTTCCTGTCCGCCATCTTGATTTTCAGTCAAAACCTACTTTTTCGAACTCCTCCTAGACCGTTTTTTCCGATTTTCACCAAAATCGAATCGTATCATCTCCAGACCGTGCCGACTAAAAGTTATAGATTTCTAATAATATCTAGTTTTTTTTCAGTATGTATCAATGCCAAATAAAGGTGTAAAAAATATACTGTCCTTTCATAAAAACTGCCAGTAGGTAGTAGAATTGTTTAACGAGCAAGTCATTGAATCATTCAATCAAATAGCTTATATTCAATAAAACCACCATTCTTGTTCAAGTGATAATGCTTATCTTTTTTTATTAATATAAAAATCAGTAAGTCATTACATGCCCCCATAAATTTATATATTTAGCCAAAACAAAATGTTATAGTTTTGTATAGAAAATGTATATTATCTTGAAAAGAATAGAATGTTATATTAATTTCAAATTCACAGCAAAATATTTAATTTTGTCAACTTGAAAAATATTAATATTGAAAATGTTTTTTTTATTTATAAAGTTTTAACATTTTCAGCATTTGACAGATTCTATGTAAAACGATGTTTTCGCCATAGTTATACAAATTAGTTAGATCAATACATTTATTTCCATTTAAATGGATGTTAACTAATTTAAAATAACAAACAAATATTGGGCTTAAAAGTTTCCTTATACTGGGGCTCACTCTAGTGGCCAACATTAATATCACAGCCTTTGTATTTCAGTTGAAAGGGCTGATATAGGCTACATTAGAGATATAGTTCACCTTTAGTGCTTTGAACCCTCATTATATTACTTATGGCACCAAGACATGTTCTATCAACAGAAAAACACTACTTACATTTGTAATTTATACAGGATAAATATTTTTTAAGGAAGTTGCCATATGACCCAGTATGCATCCCTGCGGTTTATTAGCCTATTGATTGTTCATATAAAGACTGAAGACTTATCAAAATGAAATTGAAAGGTATGATGGTGAAGGTTTACAAATCGGTTTATGGGTTCGGTATTTCATTTGCACACATGGGCGGCGCTGAAACGACCCTTTCATCTAATTTAGTCAAAACGCTCCGCCTTCAGTAAGCGACAAGCTTTTCTTTCTGTCAAGCAGAATAAGAGTCTGTACGAGTGCGGCACTGACAAATGCACTTTGATGAAATAATGTCTGAAACCACCACTCCTTGTTAACTAAGCACAATATTTGAAGCAGAAATATTTTGCTGGTCATGTAATTCGTTCTGCTGTGACTTGCAAGCGACCCCAATAATGTGAACCACAGTAGGCTATATGACAAATTATTTTAGCATGTTGTATTTCCCATTGATAAATATAGTGCAAATAGTTTCGACTCTTTGGATAAAAGGGAAGTGTAAATAAAAATTAATAATAGGCTGAACTGTACCATGATAATATGTCCATAACATTTACCAGTCTCGTCTTTTATTTACATCAAAAGGTTGGCGTGTGTGACATATGTAGGCTATAAATAATTTAGAAAATTGAATAGAAATAAAATTTATATTTATGATTGAAAGCATGTGTAGCTTACTCAGTTCACACGAAAATAAAGAGACAGTAAAGAGAGAAGCTGGAATCAGTGAATGTGCATTAATACTGACAAAATTACCAAGTTTGGGATTAATTAAAATCATGTTGGTTGAATAGCATGTTATACCTTTAAAATGTAGTTTTTTATTATAGTTTTATTTATTATGTTAGCTTAATAAAGTATGCTTTATGCTTCACCAAACTCAGCTCAGACCTTCAGACTGGTCTGACTCGCTTATATCTTTTCCAACTGTTCAGACTTACTTTCCCAAAAAATCCATTGAGTTGCGTTATCTGAGCAATGAAGGCCATACTACTTAACGCTGAGGGGGCGACAGGATAATACGTCTTTTCTACTCTTTTTCCATGTTTGAATCAGTTTAAATGACAAATAAATGCATGAATTGCATTCATAAATATGCCATATATGCCACTCTTTATCTATCTATCTATCTATCTATCTATCTATCTATCTGTCTGTCTGTCTGTCTGTCTGTCTGTCTGTCTGTCTGTCTGAGCTTCCTTTGTGAAAAATAGCAGAGCACCTTTTTTTAAACTATTATTTAAAACTATTAAAGACCATTTGTGCTTGTTGATTCAGTCACTTTTGACTGTAAAATAAATTTGGTTAGATATCATATTATGGCATTTTTCCCGTTAGAAATACATATTTGGTTTTAATGTTATAAGATTTAGTAGATATAAATAAATGGCAAAAAATAGTATATATTCTATTTGCATAAGATAATAATTTGATACAAATAGCAATGCATGCTTTAAACAGTTTAATGTATACCCTCACTTTAATTGATGTTATAAATTAATGTGAGCTTTCATTGAAGCACAGGCACACACAAACACACACACACACTATACAGATAGTCACTGGTTTCACGGATGCGAACGAAACATTCAAGATCACAAAAAAGTCCACAGGCAATACCAACCTTTTCATAAATTATAATAAAAAATTATGACAGAATTCTTAGTATGTGTTGACAATAAGTAGAATTTCTGTATTTAATTAATTAAATCAATTTAATACTGAAAATCCATACATTTGTATTATCAATTCAAATGAGTAAAAATGCATAGAAATCACAACAAATTCACCAGATATATAATCACCAGATGCATAATAGGCAACCAATGAAACAAATGAGAACACACTACATAGGCACCTCAGAAAAACATAACATCAGTTTAAACATAAGTATGAACTCAGAAACTATTGATATTTATTTTTTAAATCAAAATGAGTCCTAGAACAGAAATAGAACATGACAATTACATGCTCTTCACGCCTAAATACAACATCACAACAGTAGTATGGTGGTGGGGAGAAGAGGCTAAGGTGGACAATCAGTTGAGCTTGCCATACCAGAAATGGCATAGTGGGATTCCTTGATGGAGGCGCAAGAATACAGGCTCATGGTGGAGGTGTACAGACCAGTTCAGATCATTTGGAAGACCAAGGCGAAGTCCAGAAGGCTGGAGAACCAAGGTGATACTACTTTACTGGAGGGCCCAGGTGGACGTAAAAGATCTGCAGATTGAGGTAAAGCTGGTGGAGTGACAAACATGATAAAGCTGGAGGGATGGACTTCAGTGGAGCCCATTGGAGGGTGCAGGCAGAGTCTGTTGTTTTAACTAGAAGGTGACAGATAAAGTGTAGTGTCTTCATAGTCCTAGAACACAATAAAACAAAATTTTATACAATGTTAAAACAAATAGTATGCAAATTTCTAATATATGCAAAACAGCAATTATAAATACTAAATATGCTCAGATCAAGTCGTTTTAAAGATGTTTTTCAGTAAGAATTACAGAGTGGGTTACCTTGATGGAGCCAGAGGGTTGGAGAACCAGTGTGATTCCAGTGGACCAAACGATCAAGTGGAGATGTACAGGACAAGGTGAAGTCGGTGGTAATGAGGATGATGGTGCAGCTGAGGGATAAACTTCCCTGGTGAAGCTGAGATATAGGATGGTGCAGACATAGCAGTAGGTCTGGAAATCTGTTGTGGAGGGAGGGGGATCTCAGACCAGAGCGGAGTCTGAATAATGAGGGATCCCGTTGAACCAGTGGGACGACAGGCCATAGTAGACCCAATGGAGTGAGCAGCAAAGGTGGAGCCAAGGCAACAGAAATCAAAACCAAACAGCTTAGCAAACTAAAATAATCACTAGCAATAAACTGAAGAAACAGAGCAATTTAAATAGAGATAATAATGAAAGAAAACAAAATAGACACAACTAAGCATAATGTTTAACCAAGGAATAAGAACACAACAAACATAGGTAATTCAGAAAACAGTATGTAAACACAAGGAAATTTGAACAAAATTAACATTAAAATAGGAGTCCTAAAACAGAAACAGAACAAGACATACAGTATATAATGTTGAAGTCTAGTGCCTTTGTTGACCTGACTTAATCTTTAACCAGCAAGTTTTAAGTCCTACTTTTGAGCCTTGGCTATTATGCAAAACCACACGTATGGGAGTTGTCAGGTAGTTACATTTGTAATTTAGTTAGAAGAAATAGTATATACACTTGTAAGTGCAACATAATTTTGTTTACATTGCAGTTACAAGTATACTTCCAAAGACATTTGTTTTAAATAAGACATTAAATATACGTTGTATTCACGTAATACAAAGTCTAATGAAAATTAGTTCTTTCTGGTACTACTGTCCTGATGTGAACAGTTTCTAAGAAAGTATGCATGTTGTTATGACTATGCCACATCTGCGTATCATCCTGTATAATCTTGAAATGTCCTCATAGTATTCCTACAAACATAACAACAAAATATTTTTCAATTATGTTGTAATTTAAAAAAAAAAATCTGAATATGCAAAAACTATAAATACTCACATAAATTCTGTATTTAGAAGCATAGTTTTAGCGAAATCCAGTCTTTTTGTCTGCTGTGCATCAAATGAAGTAGGTTTTTTTCTCAAATAGATGATCAGATGGTTAGTTGTTTTAAGCCAGAAGATGATGTTAGTGTCCGCATAGTCCTACAAAACAATAAAACAAAATGTTGTTTTATGCAATATTAAGAAAATGTATGAATAATATGGTTATGAAAAGCAAATTCAAAACAGCATTTAATAAACATACTCACATCAGGTCTCTGTGAAGATGATTCTTTGTTCTGATTACTAGATGGTAAGAGATGAAATCTTCTTTTTTTAACAGGAGTAGGCCACTTGTTTAATTTACATGCGATGAAAATGGTACAATTTTTGAATGGAAATTGAGAAGATAAATTGTCCTTAAGCTCCACGTTGTGGCTTGAGAATGGTTTCTGCTACAAAATGTGAAAGTAACACTTCCGTTTTTGGCATCTTACATTTTTTAACCATACTTTACTTAAATTAATAAATAAAATTAGCTGTACACAAAATGTTTTATGATATAATAAGGAAGAAAAACAGTGTTGTAAGTAGAACTACACAGCTTCAAAGTTCTCAGCATAAAATTTGCTATGTAATGGTAATATTGAAGAAAAACAGTTTAGCTAGTTCAGGAAAAATATTTGAATTTGATGTCAATTTATCTGACATACGCATTTATTTTACAACATTTTAGAAAATAAAAAATGACTACTGCAAGAGGTGGTCCTACTTACAAACTGAAAAAAAAAAAAATCACCAAGTGCAACTTTACAGCATGGACATAGCTTGTGAGACGGCCATTCTGAATCTCTGTTCAGAATTGATGGATTGAAAAAGGATGTTATTTAAAAATGTAGTACTACTAAAAGTAAATAATTTCAATTCTACAAATCTGAATACTTAATATGATGGTCTGGCCTAGTCAAAATCTCAAGCTACAACCATTCTATAAAGTGATAACAAAACTGGGTGTGGTTTTGCATAATACCGAAAAACTTGCTGATTCAAGCTTAATGCATTTAATAAACCTTTAGCGAGAAGTAAAAAAAAAAAAAAAAAAAAAAAAAAAAATTAGGAGACCTGGGTTGGCTGACACAATTTTAAATAAAACTTTTAAATAACCTTGCCAAAAACAAGCAAAAAACAATATAAAATATAAGTACTATATACAATAT